>JAEIFV010000467.1:0-250488 GCA_018904265.1 Lordiphosa collinella
AAAAATACTTTTGTGTAATAAGCTTGATTCTCATAACCAAAAGCAAAATCAGACAGGGAAAAATTCCTTAAAGGTCTAGAAAATTGGTTTTTTCAAACATTTTTTCATAAATTTTTTTAACATAGATATTCAAAAATATGATCCCAAAGTTAGTTCTTCAAAATTTGAAATACTTTCGGAGTTATAGCCATTTTAGTGATCCAAGGAGACCCAAATTTAGCAACTGCCAACTTTAAGCGATTTTCTCGAAACCACGTTTTTCAAAAATGGTGCCCACGTTTTTTCAAGTTCTACCTGAACCAGATTTTGCGGATGATGGTTTTCAAGATTTTAACACGGCGACGCCTTTACCTCACCTTTGAGAAAAACAGTTTTTAATATTTTTGGTGAGACTCGACTAAAAATGTTCAATTGATTTTTCGTTTTTTAAAAGGCCTGCAATTTTTTCAATTCAATTCTTTTCGTTAATCGTTACGGACAATAAAGGACATATTCATACTAACTGTCCCTTCCATTTCCGTTTTGCTTTGTGATAATTGTAATTCCCGGAAACGTGGGTACCATTGACATATCTTTTTTTGATTATCCAGATGTGCATTTTTGAATTTAAATTGAATTTTTCATACAAATTTTGAAGCAAACTTTATTTATTTTTGAAATTTTTACTTTACTTCTCTTAATTCACATCTGGATACAGACCTTTAAGGAAAATTCAAACTTTCTCAATACTGAAGACTTTCAATTTTCCATTCTCTCAGAAATCGTTCAATCAATTGTGCCACAAAAATATCGATACTTGAGAAAAAGTAAAAAATTTTCTCACTTTTGCCCCTCCCTCTTTCTTTCTAAGTTGCAGTCTTCGCCTGTGTCTATGTCTTAACAACTTATTATAAAGTAAAGGCCTGTTCCCAGGAATAATAAATTTTATTTTTGTCACAATGCTTTGTATGAATAAGACAGTTTTTCAAAAGTTTTTAGTTTTATCAGCTGTGCAATGGTGTTCTATTCATATAAAATACTGTGTAAAAAAATAAAATTTATTGTTCCTGGGAAAAGGCCTTAAAAGACAAGCTTAAACAGAATGAGAGAGGAAAGTGTTAAATAGAGAGTCTTTTGCCACTTTAAAACATGATCAAATTTGCTAGAAAATGTTTTATTTCCCAATTGTTTTTAAATTTCCAGCTTTCAGCACTGCTCTTTCTGCCCGTCTTCCCCCATTTTATATCACAAGCTTGACAATATGAAGATGCATGAGAATCAATTCAATTTTCCCCCAACAAACAGCACAAATCTCCCAAGAGCAAATCCTTTCCGGCTGCTGTCATGTGACAACAACACAGCTCAAAATGCCAACATCAAAAGCAACTGTTCGCATTTCTCATGCTAGCTCTGGTGTGCCTATTTAGATATCAAAATAAATCTGCAAGCATTATAATGTTTAGCCTTGGAAAGTAACAATAGGCGGTATGTGTGACATATATTAGGCTGAAAAATGTATGGCCATTTGGTTGCCAAGGAAATCCATCAAGAGAACGAGAAACAGAGAGCGAGAGTTGCTTAGGAGCTGAGCAACTGGCGGAACCCCTGGAGGCAAACCGCAAATTAAGCCAGCACAGCCCGTAGGGGATTCAATTTTAAGTCCACACCCGCTATGTAAATAATGTGCGAAACCTGCGGCTGTCGCGGCAAGGCGCCTGAGAAACCTCTAACATTTGGCTGCCGCATCCACATTAACATCAAAATAAAACAGTCACGTAAAGCGGCAGGAGGCAGCCGCAGAAAAAAATATGCCCGAAATATCGTAAATGTCAGAGTGGCATTATATGTGAGCCAGAGGTGAAGCCAGCAGGGTAGCCGAAGGGTCTGTGCTCACAGCGGGCGCTTCAAGGCAGCAGGCGATGATAATGTTAACAAAAAGCATTCAATTGAGTGGGAAACGACGAAGAAGATACCTAACTTGGAATGTCAAGAAGGAGAAATTGGGGTAATTATGTGAATGTACCAAAGAGGTACAGAAACAGCATAACAGACAGATATATTCCCTACAAACGCTTTCCGCGCCTCAAGTTAAGCACATCCATGTCTGTTTGCTGTCGAAATGATTCAGTTTGAACAAAACGCTTCTTACTTAAAGATGAACGGTCTATATCTAACGAGTTAAGTAGTTTTTGATAGGCTTATCTTCTTCACTTCTTATATGTCTCATTCAATCTACTCTCAAATTACCCTCTAAGTAAAAATTGTACACTAAACCAAAAAATATAAAACATGACACAATAAGAAAGACATCGTCGTTGTCGTCTTCGTCGGAAGGAAGGAAGGATGAACGTAAAAAACGCTGCTTGACATAATGTGAAGTTGACTTTGACAAGTGCAGTCAGAGATGGCTCCCTCCTCCTCCTCCGACACACATGTTAGGGGGATTGAGTGGTAAAGTGGCAACTCAGCGGGACAACTTGGAGAGTTTTGCAAGGCCTCGCTTTTTGATATTTGCATATGTGAGTCAAGCGCTAAAAGTCGCTATTGCACTCAAAGTTAATAGTTGAGGCCTGCTTGAGCAGGAGATCTTTGGGTAAGAATTTGGCTTATGGCTCAAGTGGCTGTAGGCAGATGTAGGAAATCTCTCGCTTGGGCTCTTAACCTGCTTAAAAGCGTATTTAAATGTTTAATGTAGCGTGCAGGCACACAAACACGCACACACTCGCACACACATAAAAGGTAAAAGTAAAAATTAGCATAAAAAGTTGTTTCAGTGCTTTGCTGCTGATTTTGCTTTGATTACCAGTTCAGTGGACCGTTAGCGAGTGCCTAGCTTTTAAGGGTGGAGAAGGCCAGAAACGTAGGCAGAAATTGTTGACGGGGCAAAGCGTTTCGCCCCCTTTCCGGACCACGCCACTGTTACACCATAAAACGCAGCACAGATTTTCATGCGCAGAAAAAAAAAAGAAGAAAAACTTTGTACGTTTTACCACGCAGCAGCGCATCCTCCTGGACTGCAATAAAAGTGAAGTGCAACTCTGCGTATTAAGCAGTAAAATCTGCGAAAAAGATATTAAACTGCGAGAAGATTAAAATAAAATGCCCGTCTTGCGCTCTGTCGCTCTCCCTCCTCCCTCCATCTAGGTCTTGGCTCGGCTTGCTGGCAAAACAACTTTAAATTAAGCTGTCAAAATTCCAGCCACAAGCAGGAGCAGCTACACGTGCCTCCAGGCAGCGTTCAAGTTTCCTGTTTATTTAATTTAAATGCGTTTATACTTAAATTTGAGCTGACGCGCCAAGTGAGGCACCCAGTCTCCTGGGCCTGATCCATTATATAATTAAGCAATGCAATCGGCGTGGCGAGAGGCAAACTTTTGTGGCACGTGTTCCCTTACTAATTTTCGGCGCGCCCAATTTGCATGATTGGCGCAAACTGCGAGGAAAGGTAGTCGAAACTACACCCAAGTACGTGCTTTTTTCTGCTTGATGGCCAAATATGATGAGAACTTGGTTAGACTTTGAGCTTATGGTTTAATGTAGCGCATAAATTATGCACCACAAATTGTGCAAGCTTGAGAATAAGCTAGGTGAGAGAGAAAGAGAGAGGGCGGGAGGGGCAGAGCTATTGAGACTTTATGTTCCACTTACAGCGAAAGGTACAGCCTTGAAAGGTCGTTGGGAAGCTCAGAGTCTGACACAGCTCTTTTCACACGTACTTTCATAAAGCCTTCTCAGCAATTTGCCAGGGCAGTTTCTTGGCTTTTCCTCTTTTGAAGTATTTAAAAAGCTTTTACTTTTTAATAAACTTTAACTGATATTTGTAACTTGCAATGGGAAAAAGCATTTCCAAGCCCACGAAGCAATCACTTTACGGCTTATATTGATAGTCCATACCGTCCATTCTTAAATACAGACAATCATTT
Organism: Lordiphosa collinella; assembly: GCA_018904265.1. Taxonomy (NCBI): domain Eukaryota; kingdom Metazoa; phylum Arthropoda; class Insecta; order Diptera; family Drosophilidae; genus Lordiphosa; species Lordiphosa collinella. Next base: position 3,903 of record JAEIFV010000467.1, read on the forward strand.
GTTATAAGAGTTGAAGTGAAAAAAGTAGTCTGCCAAAAAATGCCAAGTTTAATAATTTTAAGTTAACGTTTCTCAAGTGATTTGTGAACCAAAAAGGATTCTGAAGTGTTGAGTATCAGGTGGGAAAAAAAGGAAGAAGCATAGAAGCACAAGCAATAAGGGACACGAGTCCTCAACTACCGACTCAACTGAGCTCAGCGATATATTGAGAATACATTCGGTATTCTGAGTGTCAGGTGGATCAAGCCTTTGCTCTCATTGCTCTGAGAGTTGTTTTAAGGCAACTGGCGCCATGCCAGACAGACGCATTAAAGATTATCTCGCTTCTTGGCGCCGACGCGCACAAAGAGACAGAACGACAAGTGCAATTGCCTCGCTTCGAAGCGAGTTAAAACTACAAAACTATTGCGTATCGGGGCACGGCGCTAGCCATGAGCGCGGCAGAGACGACTGTAAAAACAAACACATGCAGTGTGTCTGGCTTGTCGACTCGAGCTTCGCTATTAAGTGTTGATTTTTTCTGTTGTAATTGTTGAACTGCTCCAAAACTTAAATAATGTGCCCTCCACTACTGTATCACCTAACTAAAGAAAGCACAAAAGATTGTAAAAGCATATTGTTTGATCCACAATCTTACGATTTCCAATAAAATCATCGCCTGTATTGCTTGGCAAGGTTTCCGTGATCGTTCACAAGACTATCCCTTGTATGTCTAATAGAGCATTCTCAAAGTAAGTTTTTTGTTGTATAATTTAAAATTGTCAAAATCACAGAATTGTATTTTAATTTTTAAAAATACATAATCCATGTTCCAGAAATCTCCAGAGATTTTTGTATAGACAATTTTATTTCAAACTACAACTGCTTGCCTTTATATGTGAAGTGTTTTCAAAATGTTAGGTTACTAGGTTATATGACAAAAGTTGAGAGATTTGAAACTGACTGCTCAAGTCAAAGCAGATTTGATGCGTACGGTTTTTCTTCCCTAAAATCTAGTAGCCGACATTATTCTTGCCACTTTACAAATAAAGTCCTCTAGATAAATTAAAAATCTCTTCGTTTATACGAAAATCTCTAGAGATTTCTGGGAAACCCCCAAGTACTCATAGGACATGTTCACGAAATCAATATTTTTCACGAAAATCGTTAGTACATTTCAATTGTTTTCGTTCATTTTATATCTGGAACTCGATTAATTTACAATTTAAATCTACGACGACTATTTTTAGATGAAGCAACTATATGAATTTTATATCCTCCGCGTGCCACTTAAAACTCAATACACCAAAGCGTATCGGTTAGGGGGTGAGACCATGACCTTAAACAGCTAGAGTCACCCTGTTTAGCAAACTGCCTTAATTACAGCTACTTTTTCTTCCTTAAGGCAACGCTTCACCAGATTCTTATGTACACTTTTATTTTCTGAGTCTTTTCGATATCCGAACTATGCTTTAAACTCTTGGCCAATCCAGTCGACTCCGCCGTGGTGCGGTTAGCCGAGCGTAGACTTATTTTAATAGGTGAAGAGGAGGAAATGTGATTCCGCCGTTCGCCAGGCAAGCTGAGCAAATCAGAGTGCAAGAACAATCTGCGAACAATCCAAGACGGGCAAATAAGAATAATGAAATTAATTTGCCTTTCTATTCAAAAATTTAATCATAATATTCATTACTTAAGTTATTGTTATGGTCAAATCCATTAGCTGACACTCCAATTTTCAGGAACTGCTTAGTGTAAGATAATAAGCACTATTTCTTTCAAAATCGGTGTGGCAAACTGTGTTGCCATTCTTGCCACTTTTTATAACCGTTACTCGAAGCGTAACGAGAGCGTAAACTACTCAGCGGAATTAGTGTTTAATAGACTTCCCTTATGTTAATTAACAGAGCATTAACATTACTGTGAACATATAAACATTATGTTAGTAAACAACTCATGCGGCGCAGAAAAGTAAGCAATGTTTTCTAGAACCTTTATAGCTCGGCCAGTTATTATCCGCTCCTTATGATAATTTCAGGGATTGTAGATATTGGGCATACACAATACAAATATTAGCTCGATGTCTTCAAAATTGTGGAAGTTATTCAACATTTTTAATTGTTCAACAGGAGTCTACGTACAAAATTTGGATGCTCTAGCTCTTCTAGACTGCGAGATATAGGGGGTCAGACAGACGGACAGACAGGGCTGAATCGACTAGGATGTTGATGCTGATGAAGAACATACTACTTATACCAAATGCTAGTTTAACTGATACTTGAGTTGCTGGATCAGCTAGTAGAATTAAGGCAATATTTGTTAAGTATTCGTGTTATTAAATTTCCCAAAATTTAAAAACTTTTGTCGACTTATATAATGAATGTACTCTAAGACCATTTTCAAAGGAATCTAAAACATTATTCAAAGATTTGATATTTCTTTATTGTTTTCTATCAATCTTATAAACTTATAAAGTCGATCACCTGCTTGAAGATGTGAATCCTGCAGCTTAAAGCAGTATTATGAATTGGCTGCAGCCACTTTTAAGGAACTTTGAATGAAAACATAGGGGAAAGTTAACTTCGGCTCTGCCGAAATTGTGTATACCCTTGCAGCCTCCATTGAAAGCAAAAGTTTTTCTAACTAACACTACCGGGCTATACTTTTCTAAGGAAGCTATACTATATAGATGTTCGATTTTACCACACTTGGTAGAATTATGGGAAAAAAAAAAAAATACTATAAAATTAAAATTTTGGAGGTGGTTTATTTATTTTTTTTTAAAATTATTTTTTTTTTTTTGGTGGTTTTTTTTTTTTTTTTCTGTTTTTTTTTCCCTCTCTTTCTGTTTTTTTTTTTTTTTTATTTTAATTTTTTTGGGTATGTTAATTATAATGTTTTTATAATATTTATTTTTTATTATACCAACCCGTTCGGGATGGATTAATTTTGTATTAAGTTAATAGGCGGAGAAGGAGGAAAAAGTTTTTTAGTTTTGTTATTTTTTTTTTTTTATTTTAAAAATCTCCAAACTTTATCAAATTATTTTTTTATATTTTTATTCCATAATTTTGTTTCAACAAATGTGGAGCATATTATTATAAAAATATTTTCATGCTGATCAAGAATATATTATGTGGTCGGAGATGCTTCCTTCTATGCGTTACAAACATCTGCACAATTTTATAATACTCTCTGAAAGGGTATAAAAACTGCCAATTAAATGAAGTATAATTTTAAACTATTTTGAAGTGGACTAAATATAGTTCATTTTTAATTGAAATTCACTTTCTCTCTCACTCCCTGTTCATTTGAATGATTTATTAATCTCCATTTCGAAAAATGTCATTTTCACTTGTCGCTTTCCTACCACAACTCAACTCTCTACCTCCTCATTTATCATGGTCCCCCAGTGTCATTTAAAATGCCCGCATGCCATCCATTAGCTAGTGTAAATGAGGCTTAAGACATACATTTCAGCAAAATGCTATGCAAATGATGCCCAGTTGGTGAGTGCGGGTTAACTGGCAATTTGCAGCGGTTGCTGCTCTGTATCAGCTGCCGGGAGAGAACAAATGTGTTTGGGACGTGGACATGGCAGTGGCTCCTGCTGCTGCTGCTCCAGCTGCAGTGGAAATATGCAATGGCGGCTAATTAATAATGCCGCCCGTACGGTAAACCCACAGCATATACGAGCTATGCATTTGACTGCCCGTGTCCATCATCATAATGTAGTCCGTCATGCTCGAAATTCTCGTATCGGTTGTGAAAATTGCTTAAAAATGGGCCAAAAATTCTGACAGTTGATGGATGGGCTTGAAAATTGGGATCCACAGGCTCCCACAACTCTCATCATAGCCAGCTGAGCGTAGCTCTTGACTCCCACAAGAAGGAGGACAACGACGAAGCTTTGAAAATTTCATATCTATTTTAAGGGTCTGCCCTGCTTGCAGTTGCTCTTGCTTATTTCCATAGTTATTTTTCATGCATTTTTACTGGGCAAACACATTCACACACACACACACACAAGCACATACACACAGCTATACAGTGTCGTGTAGCTACTGCTGGGGATGTTGTTGTTGTTTCTTTATTTTTTGAGTGTGGTGTGCATTTTTACGAGCGCTTTTTAATAAATCATGCGCCACGTAAGCTGACTTTCATATACAGGATACATTTCTCTCTGTGTGTATGTATGTGTATGTGTAAGCGTGTGTGTGTGTGTGCGTTTATGTTGGTTTGCCACTGCTACAGTGAGTGATTTGCATATGTTCTTGACCAGGGCTGGAATGCTTAGTTGTTTGAAGAGAAGGAGAAGCTGAAGGAAACATTTACGACCTATACATTCTTGAAAAGCCCTATAAGATCCGACAAAAACCACCGAGGATATGCACGATACGATTTTGTTGGCTTTTTGGAGTGGTGAAATCAAAAGCTAACCCCTTGTATTCTAGGAAATTAAAGAAGACCAACAAAATCAAGGGTAAAGCGAGTAATTTAGTCTTTTAAGTACTTCCTTCTTTTAAAGATTTAACGTCAGAAACTATATACGAGTATATATTCTTTCCTTTCAAACAATTTCCTGAATCTGAATAGCTATTTTCGAAAATTCAGCAAGCAGAAAAGTTCTAGAAATCGCATTAATGGCTCAAATTCAGACTTTCTTTAATAGTGTAAGAAATATTTACTCGTAATTTCAATAGAAAAATATCCATAAATTTTCCAACTGGCTCTAACATTTAACTTATGGAGTGACCTACATTCAGAAAAAAATTTAGAACTTTAAATACAAACGATGTTAATAGTACACCAAGTACGAAAATACTTGATTCAAGTACAAAATGCTTTATTTTCAATCCCGAACTATAGATTTAAGACTGTTTCGGGATATTTTAATGGCACTTTGAACTATTTTTACATATTATTGATCACATTTTAACACATTTCAAGCACATATTACTTTCTTGAAACAGTCAAGGCCAAAAAGATTTTGTTCATATGAATTGCAGGTTACTCAGTCAGACTGTTTCGAAGGCTTCCCGGCAACATTTCATCAGTGATCTTCAGCGCTGACACACTTTCAAGCTATTTGCAATATTCTATTTATTTAATTTAAGAAGAGAATTAAAACTTGAGAGCTGTAAGAATGCAAGATTCCATTAGTTCTATACAATTGTGTTTGAAGGTTTACCAAATGTAACCTTTAATCTTTGTTAATTGGCGATCTTAAATTTTTAAAAACATCGTACAGAGTAATCACATAACAGTGCCAATAGTGAAACCAATTAAAAGTACATCAAGCAAGAACAAAATGTTCTAGCCCATAAACTTATAAAGGCTCGTTCACAACAAATGTTCCCTATCGAGACATTTGTATCTTGGCGCTCACTTCATACCGGTATACCTGGTAAAGCTATTCCCAATTTGTTTATGAATTAAGGTATTTGATTGAATCAAAGAATGGTGCGCCACAATAATATTACTGTAGCTCAGAAATCTACCATCCCTCCATAAGAAAAGTGCTAGAAACAGTTAAGAAGAATTGATGATGGAGTTAACACCACTCCACCATACCATATTCCTGAAGAAAAAAGCAACATTGCATAGACTGACAGCAAAATGACTAGGTAGAAACTACATACTCGTAGTAGGCCTAAGGGCCACTGAGAAGCTGAAGAAGGAAATCACTATAATCATTCAAACCAGAGACGAAAAGCTGGCAGAGTTCCACTTTTAGCAAAAGCAATAAGAGAGAATGGAGATCCCACTAGAAGAAACTCATAAACTAAAGCCACACGCAATTCAGTGGTCTCTTACACCCCAAAAAGCTAGTCTTGGGGTAGCGGGATCCCTGGTTCTCAGGTACCATTCAGCTCCCGTAATGCGTCTAAGGATTTTCGCCTGGACGACTGTAATCTTTCTCAGGTGAGACTTCGCCGCGATGCCATAAATTTGTAGGCCATATCTCCATACCGGAGCCAGAATTGCCTTGTAGATTAGGACTTTGTTCCTGAGTGACAGCTTGTTGTTGCAGTTCAGGAGCCACCCCATGCGCCGTGCTTTGGCAGCCACTGCCTGAGCTGTTGTCTTGACATGGTATCCAAAGGTCAGTCTTCTGTCCAGTGTCACCCCAAGGTATTTATGGGCTGCTTTATGCTCCATAAGCTGAGACCGCAGGTGTCACGACGGGTGGAATAAGTCACCGAAGCACACTTGTCCGTGTTTATGGCAATGTTCCATCTAGCGGCCCAGTTGCTAAACCTATTTAGGTACTCTTGAAGGGCATCTGTGGCTGAGTATATGCATTTGTTGCAGGCAAGTATGGCCGTGTCGTCAGCAAATGTTGCGATTAGAAGATCTTCAGGGTTTTCAAGCGGAATGCATATCGTGAGTAAATAGGGAGTATATCGTAGGACCCAATACGCTACCCTGCGGTACACCAGCCCGAATGGTTCTAGTTTGGGATGTCGCTCCGTCCTGTGCGACCTCAAAAGTTCTGTCTGTAAGGTACAGTTGGAGCGGAAGAAGTTTCTTGATCTTCGAGAGCAGACCTTCGTGCCACACTCTATTGAAGGCCTGCTGGATGTCAAGGTAAGCTGCCACTACGTACTCTTTCCCTTCATACCCTTCGAGGATGTAGTTGACCACTCGATGTAATTGTTCGGTAGTTCCATGGCTCAGTCGGAAGCCAAATTTGAAATCGGGTATGGCCTTGCGAATAGATCGAACATCAAGCACTCTTCGAAGGATACAGCGCTCAAAGATCTTTAAAAGGGTGGATAGTAAGCTAATCGGCCGGTAGGAATCAAGGCAGTAGGGTGGTTTTCCATTCTTGTGGAAGAGAACAATTCTGGCTTTCTTCTAGGGTGATGGGAAACGGCTTAGACTCAGAGCCGCGTTAAAGATGAGCACCAAAAACAATATGGCTTTGTCTGGCAGGAGCTTCATTGTCCTGTTGTCAATGTTGTCAATGCCTGGGGTCTTACGTACCACCAGATCCTTGATTTCCCCTTTCACCTCAGGGAAGTTGATTGGCGGAACTGGGAGGGCCATTTGGAGGGGGCTATCGAGGGCATCTGAGACTAGTTGGTTATGGCGAGGCCAGGAGGTTTCATACGGCTGGAACCGCTCTTCTAAGTTCAGGGCAAAGGCTTCCACTCGGTCCTGTGGTGATATTGGCCAGGAACCATCAGGACGTTGAACTGGGAACTTTGGCGCAACTTGCCGCTTGAATCGTTTAGTGAGCTTCCAAAGCGCAAACTTGGAGCTCTCATCCGCAGTAGCTTTCTTCAGCAATCGGTCTGTCGCCTCTTGCCCGAGTGTGGCAAGGACCTTCCTTACTCTGTTGGCAACTCTGCGGTATATTCTGTGAATACGGGGGTCATTTGTGCGGATATACTCTCTCCGTAGCAGCTTTTCAAAATAATGCAGATCCTCAGCCGCAGGGTTAAGTCCAGTAGAGAGTCCTCCGGGTTGGTAAGTTTGGCCAGTGGGGGGAGTTGCCTTTAGGGCAGCTTGTTGTACTTTATTTAGAAAGATAGCAACAGCATCTTATTACGTTTTTCCTGTCCTATAATCTAGTAGGCGACATTACTCTTGACAGTTTACTTATAAAGTTCTCATAGTTTAGTAAGTTCAAAATCCAATCGTTTATACGAAAATGTCTAGAGATTTCTGGGACACCCCCAAATATGAATTTTAGGCAACTTTAAGCTTCAACTCTGTCGTGATGGACGATTTCCGTAAGCAGATTTGTGTTCAGCATACAGAACTCAGGTAAAATCAATATACTGGATCTTGTTGCATAGTGTAATTCACATTTTCTATCTATACATCTAGTCTATTTTTTTGCTTAACCAAGATCAAGTTTTTTAAATTCAAGAACCATGTGTTCTCAATTCAATAATATTTACGATCGGTCTTAGAATGTTTCGTACTTAATTTAAGTACTTTTAAAAATAAAACATACCTGAAATTTTAAGAACAAAACGGTATAAATTTCATACCGATCAATTTAAAACACTGCCAGTTTTTTTTTTTGAGTGTAGGATAAAGACTTTAAAAGATTCTAACAAAATTCCACGTTAAGGGTGTTCGGTTATTCGAACCGAACTGAACATATGGGGTTTACAGCTTGCGGGATTATTTCCATTTAAGACTCAATTTCATAGCCATCCCTGGCTGTTGTTGTCCTCTTATGTGCATGTATGATGGCGGCGGAAAAAGGGCGAACGCACAAATCACTTTGGCAACACACTGCCCATAACCCCTTACAGTCCCCCCCCCCCCCCCCTACCCCCTTCTCGAAAAAATGCCCATCGAAGCGGTTGTTAGTTTCGGTTTTTCCCCCTACAAAAATGTTCACAGGGTCGTCGTCGTCACTCCACATTGGGTGCAAATTAATACACTAGCGAACCGGGTGGGGATTGCAGGCTGATCTTCACCCCACACTCCTCTTGCCACCCTCTCCACCGCTTGTTGTTTCTGCGGTTTGGCTATCATGAGTGGAACAGCAGGAAAGTTTTCGGTTTGGTTGATTTTTTGAAGTAGTTGCTCGCTTGCATATGGCTGAAAATGCAAAGTTATGGGAGTTTTGCGCTCCCTCTCCCCTCTGCACTTTGCGGTCAGTTTTCGCTTAAGCTTTTTAAATTAGCGGTGCATTTTATAACAATTTAAGGGGAGCAGCCAGCAAGCAGGCCAAACTTTTTGGTCTACTAAAGTACAGCAGACTTTTGGGGATGTTTAAGCACAGCTTTTGCTCTCCTCAGCTCCGTGCAGCGTTTAATTAAAACATCAGCTTGATTTAAAATGAAAAAGGATTCCTTTTTGCTGGATTTTTGTTGTTGTTTTTAATGCCCGCGAGGCGTGCACGTTCAACGCGTGTTACAACATTTCAATTAAAAGTTAAACGTGCACATAATTATCCGCGTTCCGAGCACAAAATGTGTAAGCAATATCCTTGTCTGCGAAAATTAATTTCCAGGCAGGCAGAAGGCAAAGATTTTATACTTTTTTTCCCTTGCAAGGGAATAAATCTGTGACCTTGTTTCAGTTCTAAATTTTTTGCGGAACTTTGAAAACTGCTCGTGCATGTGATTGGGTTAATCATCAACTTGAGTGTGGGCCTTTGAAGTTAGTCTGAGCATTACTTGACCCCAATTGAAATAATGCACACCCCACCCCCACACAGCATCCACACTGACGAGGGCAAGCGACGTACACAAAGTGATAATTGATATTGGCACAAATAAAAACCAAACAGCAATTACGTAAAATTGTTGGCAACCTTTTTATGCAAATAACTTAAAGAAAGAGAGAAGGAAGATATCTCGAGCTGCACCCTCCATGAATACTCAAACAGTTTTATGGCCTGCTGGGGACGAAGTTGATGGACGGTACAAGAGATGAATTATGAAGCAAACAAAAGTGGAAGCGAAAACAAAGTGGATTGAACAAAGATTAGAACGGAAGAATAATGTCAAAACAAAAACAACAAACAACAAAAAAGTACTCCCAAAAGCTAAGAAAGAAAAGAAAAAACACAGAGTCAAACTGGTCCGGGGTGTTGATAATCACAGCCAGCAAGCAACAGAAACAGTAAAAGCTTTTAGGCTCAGACAATGTGATGATAAAATAAACAGCAAATAAGTCGTAAAAATTTAAATAGATTTGTGATGCCTAAGCAAATGTATTGAAATTAAACACAGTGAAGATTGCCAGTGAGGGACGAAGTAGGTTTTGAGGGAAATGGTAGAAAAACAAATTTATCGGGAAGTCTGTGAAAATGGGTAACAAAATCTTATTAAAGGGTGCTACAATAATAATTGTTTAACTGTTTGTAATGCAAAGAAGAAAGCTTCTCCGATCACATAAAGTATATTTGCTTCATTAGCATGATGAGCTCAGCTGATTCTATGCTATCGCCTCCCTTAGTTCTAAGCTAAAATACATAAGGCTTCTACATTTCTACAGCACAAAGCTGTTGTCATTGGAACGATCGGTCTAAAGATGGATTTAGTAAGAGAAACTTTGTTCTTTCAATGGAAACGCCTCCAAACTTCGGGTTTATTCCTTTTTTAAATTTTTTTATGATTCCCATAAGTTTCTGCAAAATGTTTATATAGCTGTCATAGAAAAGAAAGGTCTGAAAATAGACTTGGTGAGATAAACTGGTTCCACGTCTATTTATCACAAAATAAATTCAACACGTCAATTTAACACACGCTGTTTCAACATAATACAAATTAAACACAAGCAAATTCAATATAACACAGGAGAACTCAACACAATTTCAATTTTAACATAAGCCATTTTATCATGAGCCAATTGAACATCGCCTTATTTTGACACAGCACAATTTTAACGCTAGAAAATAGGGGAAAGTTTTTTAACCCTTTCGGCCTAATTAAAACAAAAGTTTTTACTGGCTCGGTCTTCTATGTATTGAATAATTTGAGGCACACACAAAAGGATAAGGACACGTTTCATAATCACTCATCAGCGATCTTGAGCCTGAAATGTCTGTCCAAACAGCAGTCTCTCAGCCCGCGACGGAAAACTGTTTGGGTTCCGGCAGCTTTGCGCGCACCAAAAGAAATGAAACGTCGTCCGATCAACCTGATGCCTCTTTTGTTGTGTTGTGTGCCTCTGTTTAAAGTTATGTCAATAACATAGCAAGACCTCGAGCCAGTAAAAACTGCAAGTTAAGAGTATAAAGGTCGTTAAACAGTCATAAAAGAAAACAAAGAAGTTTTTCCAACTATGTAACTTCTCAACTCGTTATTCGCCCACTGGGTAATATAAATAGAATTTGCAAATGGCTTGTTGGTGTAACAGCAACTGAGAGTGTACTGACGAAGGCTTTGCCATGGCGGCAGCCGAAACGGCCGTCTACACAGCCACAGCTACTGTTCATGTTCATATGTATTTTCTGTTGAACTTTCTGGTTGATTATTGAACTATAATCAAACCTCGACCTTGAGCCTGCTAACATTCACTTTGACTAAAATCAAAACAGGTCGTTAAACCCATATTCAGATAACTAAGACCACTTTTCGGACCTTACTTTTCTAAGGGAGCTACTATATAGATACTATATAGATGTCCGATTTCGACCAAACTTGGTGGAATCTTTTGAGAATTTGAGGCGATTCCATTTAAGACAAAAACGTTTTTCTCACTAGAACTTCTTTTTCGACCGATCACTCGTACATCAGCTATACAGGCCTGTTCCCGTTTCCGAGTGGAATGAAAAAGTAACACGATCGCAATTCCGAATTGTTTTCTTTTTGGTGTTCCCGTTTTCGAGTGAAAAAGAAATCGATTGTTTTTTCGAATGAATGTTCGAACCGCTTTCGAATTTTAATTCAGCCATAAGGCAGCCTTGGCAATTTCGATCAGCACTGCGCATGCGCTGATTCGGAATTGCGAACAGCTCGGTTTCATTTCGATCGTTTTTTTTTTTCGACTGCATGCAATTTCTGATGTACATATTTAATAAAAATGATTTTAAATCAAATTGAAGGCTCAATATTTATCAATGAATACTTCAAAATCTCTACAATATTTGACTTGTTAAAATAAAAATACACACACACATACGCAAAGGCTTCTATCAACTTAGCGATCGGTTTTTTGTGTTGACTTTTGCACGTATTCTGCCTTCAGTTTCCAAACAGTTACAGCAATGCTGAATTAAGGACGAAGCTGAAGTTTATTAAAGATATCCGGCAAGAACTTGCTTGATTTGAAAATTAAAAAGGTCGCTAATTAAGTCACATACGGCTTTTGTGGAAAGCTTATCAACATGAAGTTTGAACATCGTGATTGCTTCAATCAATAATGAAGCAATTCTTTTCGGATTGAGTGCCGTTCGAATACCAAGCTCAATTTAACATCGGGCAAACTTAACCAAGCCGATTTCAAGATCAAATCAAGTACGAAATTCAAGCTCAAATCAATTTGGGCCTTCTTCATTGGATCCCCAACTCAAGCAATATTTTCACTTGTCTGATATCTCATAAAAGTTTCCCAATAGAGATATCAGACAAGTGTAATAGTAAATCTGAGAAGCAGGCTATCTGAGTTCTCCAATGTGTTTTTTTTGACAACCAACTCATAGTAAACTGAGGTATTTTTCACCCATCTCAGATGAGATCTCGACAAGTGAAAATACAGCTTAAGGGATCAAGTCAAGTTCGGATAAGTAAAAATGTGTTGATAAATTATCGAGCTAAGCTCAAGCTCTCCCGTGTTGAGGTCGGGATCAAGACAAGAATTCCCTGATTCGAAATTTCAATACTCAAATCAATCCTCCTTGTATTTACTTAGATTGAGAAAGTCCGGAATTGATCGACTTTTTTGACTATTTTACGCTTTTTTATAACTTCACTAAGTTTGGTCAAAATCAGACATTTTGCCGTAGAAAAGTAAAGTTTGAAAGAATTGTTTTGGTAAGGAAAACTTTTTCTTTTCAATGGAAACGTATTTAAATTTGGCATGTATTAATTTGAAGTGCTTCCACACAATTCCATAAAGTTTCATAAAAATCGTATGACTATATCATATAGCTGCCATGGGAACGATCGGTCGAAAAACTAGTTCTAGTGAGAAAACATTTTTGTTTTTAATGTAAATGTCTCTTAACAACGTATTTATTAGTTTTCTATGCTAATTCGGGATTCCACTTAGTTGGGTCAAAATCGGACAAGTATATGGTATAGTTCCCATAGAAAATATAGGTCTGAAAATGATCTTAGGCCCGATATCTCAAAGGTTTCAGTTAGCCAACCGCCGCGGCGGTCAAATGATCCTTAAGATGACCTGCGGTTAAGTCATTTGGCTTTCTGAACAATAGTTTCACCCGTTATCGATGAATTCCTATCGCTGCAATAGTGTGACCAGACACTGTCAGCATATTTGGTATTTTTGTTATGGATTTTTTAGTTCTAAGTCGAATAAAATTGCTTGCGATGAATCAAAACCAAAAGCGAGGGAGACTAGCTTACATGCACGGCTTATCAAAGGTACGCTGACTCCACTGAAGTCACCCGCAGTGATAACGAAGAAGTTTGCTGTTTGACCACACTCCATGATTTCTGTTAACAATCCTAGTCCCAACAAATTGAATCGCAACTGAAGCTTTAACTGTTTCTTTGGGAACCCAAAGAGTCCTAGCAAGAATTGATTTACATGTTGATTCTATCAACCTGAATCGTTGATCAAACTTGGCACAAGTCTTAATATAATTTCCAACTAATTTCTAACAGCCTCTCTTTATAGTCTTAGTTTACTGTATGTAAATTTTGAGAATTCATCGACGCCTTGTTTATCAGCTCACGCTTTGCTCTATGCATCAACAACAACAACAACAACCTCCCAACCTTCGTTGATCTGAGCTTCAGTTTGCTGCGATCAGTTTGAAGTCGACAGTTCCACGGCAAACAACTCGACGGACTTGAGAAAAAGGCAAAAACTGAGATGATGAAGTTTTTGGCGTTGGTGACGCTGTTGTGCCTGGCCACTGGAGTGCCAGCTGGAAAAGTGGGACCACCACAGCAGCAGGGACAACAGAAGCATTTGGTGTGCTACTACGATTCGGGGAGTTTTGTGAAAGAAGGTTAGTCTGCCGCTTCCTGCCTCCCGCACTCCCTCTCTAGCAGACTCTTACGTAATTCTTCGAGAAATCGAAACTGAATAGCAGCAGCTGCTTGTGCTTATCACATTTTTTTCTCGGTTTTAAGGTCACACGAGATAACAGAGGTTTCTATTTTCTGTAGGTCTGGGCAAGCTGGTGATTGATGAGCTGGAGCCGGCCCTGCAATTCTGCGATTATCTCATCTATGGCTATGCGGGCATCGAGCGTGATTCCCACAAGGCGGTGAGTCTTAATCAGCAATTGGATTTGGATTTGGGTAAGGGACTGTACCGCACGGTGACCCGCTTGAAGCGCAAGTACCCTAATGTCAAGATCTTGCTGAGTGTGGGCGGTGATAAGGATATAGAGACGGGAGAGGATGCCAAGGACTTGCCCAACAAATATTTGCAATTGCTAGAGAATCCCACGGGTCGCTCACGATTTGTTAACACGGTCTACTCGCTGGTGAAGACCTATGGCTTTGATGGCCTGGACATAGCCTGGCAATTCCCCAAGAACAAACCCAAGAAGGTGCACGGTGGTTTTGGTAGCTTCTGGAAGGGCTTCAAGAAGGTGTTCACTGGTGATGCTATAGTAGATGAGAAATCCGAGGAGCATAAGGAACAGTTTACAGCCCTGCTGCGTGATGTGAAGAATGCTCTGAGACCAGACAATCTGCTGCTCTCCACCACGGTGTTGCCCAATGTGAACTCATCATGTAAGTGGTCTGTAGAAAGTTAAATGGTAGACTCTTAATTTTGTTGCCTTTTTCCAGTGTTCTTTGATGTGCCCGCTGTGATCAACTACTTGGACTTTGTCAATCTGGCTGCCTTTGATTTCTATACCCCTCAGCGTAATCCCGAATTGGCTGACTACGCGGCACCCATCTATGAGCTCAGCGAACGCAATCCCGAGTTCAATGTGGATGCCCAGGTCAAGTTTTGGCTGCGTCACAGTTGCCCGGCTAGCAAAATCAATGTGGGTGTGGCCACTTATGGTCGTCCCTGGAAATTGTCTGAGGATTCGGGTGAGACGGGTGTACCACCTGTCAGCCATGTGGTCGATGAGGCTCCTGTGGGCACCAATACCCAACTCCATGGCATCTACAGCTGGCCCGAGGTCTGTGCCCTGTTGCCCAATCAGAATAATGCCTATGCCAAGGGTGCCAATGCCCCATTGACTAAGGTGCAGGATCCGGCCAAGCGATTTGGTACCTATGCTTATCGGGCGGCCGACAAGAAGGGTGACAATGGCATTTGGGTGAGCTATGAGGATCCGGATACGGCAGCCGATAAGGCGGGCTATGTGAGAAATAATAATCTGGGCGGAGTGGCGCTGTTTGATTTGTCCTATGATGATTTCCGAGGACTTTGCACCAATGACAAGTATCCCATTTTGAGAGCGGTCAAGTATCGTCTGAGTAACTAAGATTTGTACTTTTTTCGACCAAATTTTTTAGAATAAATCTGCATGATATTAAAAATAAAGATGTTGTGAGTGTGGCTAACAATTAAGAGGCATTGGTTTGAATCATTTCGAAAAAGAAGTGCTCCTAGTTTAACTTAGACTGATTTACACGGTGAAGCAAAATGGAATCGACGCGAATTGTACCTTCCGGCTCCTCGACCATAATAATTTACACAAACCCTTTGCAAGCCGCATTACACAAATTTTAAATTCTTCCTTCATGAAGTTTTTTAAAATGCTGTTGCTTGTGGGAAAGAGGTGTAGAGGGGCAAGCGACACCTATCTCCTTCGTACCAAAATTAAAGATATTTCATATCAATAACTAGAAATTTCTCTCTTGATTTCACACAGACGAGAGCCGAGCCTATGGCTGTGAGAATGCAAGAGCACAGAAAATCAAGAAACTCGGCTGTCGACTTTCTGGCTTACTAACATAAGCACACTTTTCTGTAGAAAAAGAAAGAGAAAAAACAAAAGGAAGTGAGAGTTTGTCGTAGTAATTACTGTGCTTAGCTCATTTCCCGATTCACTTTGATTTTTCTTTCAAGAACTTTTGTCAGCTTCAATGAATTCCCAAAAACCCAATTGACTTTGACAGCTAGACATAATCGGATTTATCATTAAAGAGGCACTTTCTGCTTCAAATCAGGCCTGGAATTGACTGCTCAACATTTGTCATTCAGTCGAAAATATCGAAAATTTTCGCATACGCAGCAGCACACACACGCACCAGCTCAATGTTATGCACGATTTCACTACATGGTTGGGGTGAGGGTGTGGGTGTGGGTATGTTTGGACGGGCACAACAATGCCAGACAAAGGCATAAAAAGGCTCTCCAAAATACACGGATAGGCAATCAGAAAGAAATAAACGTGAAACGAAAGAAATGAAATGAAACGTGGCAATGGCCAGGATAGCTCTCTGTCTCACTCTCTGGGGATATTAGAAAGCATTTACCTTTACACACAGGCGCCATTACACATGCATATAAAAGAGACGACGACGAAATTTTTATAGGTAAACTTCTGGGTAGGCTTTGCTTATGTGTGTGTGTGGATATAGCAAGGTGATAGAGATATATGTATATGTACACATGGTTAAACGGCTGGCCCAGCTTTTAGCACGCATACGCCCTGGTGTCTACGTAAGTTTTGCAAATAATTGGATTAGTGCTTCAACCACACACACACACACATCCCATTCGCTTCCCGGCTCCGCTAGCAGATTATTTCTGTATGAAATTGTATGTAGTTTCATTTTATGCGCTTGGGGTTATTTGAGATTTTACTTTTTTTTTTGCTGGTGTTGGTTTTTATGTGGCGGTGCTACCCGGCAGCTTGGATTAGTTTTCATTATTATTATATGCTGCAGAGTTTTAAAAAACATATACAAAATTATCTTTAACAAATGAGCAGCTGACAGGAACTGACACACAAGTTTAATTTCAAACTTTTCCCATAAAATTGTGTTTATTTACTTTCTTTTGATAAATTTGTTGTTACAATTTACTGATTCAACTTGGTCAGTTGAGTTAATACCAAATCCATTAGCCTCCCTCCTCCGCTCCATCCATCGTTCAATCAGCTTCTGTTCAATGGAAGCACTTTCCCAAAATATATCCATTCTAAAGTAGCGCGCAAGCCAGCAATTTCTACCTCTGCCAAAGACTCAAACACAAGTAAAAACACAAACTAAAGAAACTTTGTCTGAAACTTTGTCGGAGTGAGAGTGCGAGTACCCATAACGAATATGTATTTTTGATTCCCTGTGCTCTGTTTATTATTGTTGCTGTTGCTGTTCCTGCCAGTTCGTAACAAGTTAAACAACTTTCGGACAGACAGCAGCAAGAGGCAAAAGTTGCAAGGATTTTTGGTTCTGGCATCGGGCTTTGAGATTGTCAACAGCTGTGTGCCGCATAAGAATGAAAGTTTTTGGTTGCTTTGGTTTAGTATTTTTGTATACCTGAGATTTATGACAGTAAACCCAAAATGCAAAGAATAAGTGAGCGGGTAGCATAATTGAAACTCATTGCAAAGCATAAATCTGCCATTTCCAGTTGTTAAGAATTCAGAGTTATGAAATACTGGGAGCAGAATGCTTAAACACTGATTAGAGAATTAAATTTATATAGTTTATGTGGACAGTTTTTGGCATTTCAAATGCCTCATCTATAGGAGCTGAATTGAAGAAGAAAAGAAAGAGTCAGTAAGAGAAGGAGACGTTACCACACTTGCTATGTCACCGTCCAGTTTTAAGTAGGAAGGAAACTCTTCTCAGAAAGTATCCGAGCATAACCTTTTCTTTGAAAAGGGAAATGCTTAGCACTGGATCAGACTTACTTAAGACACCATAGACAATGTATGTCGACGGACGAAGATCTAATATATTAACATATGTTGGATATATAACAAACAGAGAAAGAGACAAAATCTTACACATCTAGCCTTCAGTTTTTACATTTGTTATATTTAATTAAGATTTCATTTGATTTACAAAATGTATCCAACAAGTCATAGGCGAAAGATCGTATTAACTATGAAGTATTATTATGGTGCAGATAATAACACCCGCGGGAACAATATGTTATCTCATTTCTTCATTTTACGCCAATATGGACGTCAATATGATTCTACAAAAACGAATGTTGTTAAGGGATAGTGAAGGAAATCGCTTAATTTTCAAAAAACTAATTTTGCGACGCGGACAGTTGTGGAGCAGCTCGTAATATGTGTGCCTGCTGTGCAAGAGGTGGTGGGTTAGATCCCGCCTCGGAATATCTAATGAAAACGTTTTTTCTTTAAAAACTTTCCCACACGGTTACCTTCACTAGCTGTTGGCGCCATCTTTGAAGTAACTACGCAGAAAAAAAATCTTTAATATTCTCTTAATCATCCAACTCTGGAATACCATCCAAATGATCATAATTTTACATATTTATTTTATGATTTTCAGCTTCGTTGGATGCTTAAAGGATATTCAAGACATTTACGGGGGTGACACAGAAACCTCTTCCAACCTTATTTCAACCGAAAACCAATTTTTAGGTGTAATCTCTGTCAAACCTCTCGTATTTTGTAGGGAGATTTTGGCAAACCAACCACGAACCTTCGCGATTTAGCACTGTTTTTGTAGTGGGAATATAATCTTATACAAACACCTTTTAGCTCGACTTTCGAAAAAGAAAACGAAATCTGTCGAAGTTCTGTGGCACCGACGGATTTTTTGAGGGATTTGCAAACCAACCGACTGCAAAATCTCTAGAGATTTCTGTGTCACCTCCGTTACAGTCCAAATGGATATGGACATCATCCAATGGATATTTTTTAAAATCCTTTTCTTTCTCTGTGTAGATATAAGAAAGCTTCTCAATCTTTGACGTTCGGACTCGGCGTGAAACTTCAGGTTCCTTTCTTTTGTGCGAAAACTAGAACCACACGCCGAGCTTGAATCAACCTCTTGGCTTGGTCCTTTGGGCTGTTTGAAGCCCACAATGCCAAAACCTCTTTCACAGCAGGCACACACTAACCGCTGCACCACAGCAGGCCACTATAAATTATCGCTTGGCCTGTGGTAAATTCATGACCGAAAAGCAAGTTTATTTTCTGTACCAGAGGTAGACAAGCATCAACAGCGGAGTCGATATACATATCCGTCTGACCGTCTCTTCGTATAAACGCACGGATCTCAGAGATGGTAAGTGATGGAGGTTTGACAGGTATGGTGACATAAGCTCCCTATATTTTCAGGCAGATTAAGTTTACTTTCTATTTCTGCCAGTACTGAGAACTTCTAAAGGCGGGATCGAACCCACGACCTTCTTGCTCAGCGGTCGCACCCACTAGCCGCTGAGCCACACCCGCCACCATACGATACTATATAGATGGCCGACTTCGACCAAGCTTAGTGGAATCATTGGAAAGCATAGAAAACTAAGAAATACGAAGTTTGGAGTCGTTTCCATTAGAGGGCTGCATGATTGCATTCAATTCAACTCATGAAGCTTTCATGCTCTAAATGAATTTAATGAATTTTGACACTCTCTCCAATGAATTTGAATGAACGTGAGTGTTGGTTGAGATTCAAATTCATTCAATTCAATCGAAGAGAGAACGAATTAAGTTGAATTGAAAATAGAGTGAAGGTTGAATTAACTCAGTTAGTAAATCGACATTGCCAAGGTAAAAAAACGAGATTTTGTATTCTTTAACACAATTAAATAAAACACTGTTTAAATTTTTATTGTTTTTATAATTTAATATAACAATGTATGAACAATTTTCTTCATTTTTCGTATTTTTTGCCACAGTTTCATTAAAAACAAAAAGGTTTTTCTCAATAAAACTAATTTATCGACCGATCGTTCCTATGACAGCTATATGCTATATTCATCCGATCCGGCCGGTTTCGACAAATGTCGTTCAAAGTTTAGTCAGGATAGCTTTAAAACTGACGGAGGAGATACCATAAAAACACCATAAAAAGCAACTTAGCTCGTCATGCTGATCAAGAATATATTTACTAATATATTTACGTTACAAACATCCGGAGAATTTTATAATACCTTCTTCTGCAAGGGTATAAAACTCACAAAACTTTTGGCACCAAAGCCCTTTGGCTCTCTCTCTCTGTTGTCATTACACACTTCCAATAAAAGGTCTCAAGTAAACACCACAAATACACTAGGTTAGTATTTTTCTGCATGGATTTTAGTTTTCGAAGAGGTATCGCACAATGCCTATTCAAAATCACATGTGCTTTATCGGGTCCATCTTTTAATATTTTGCTATCACTAGAGCTCAAGAAAACGACTTGCAAGAGAATGAGATTGTTGTGGAACCTTGCGGAATGAAGGTCACTTCAAATTAATCTTCCTGAAAAGTTCGTAATTCATTTTAATTATTTACTTTCAATCAAAGTAAATGCTAGAGCAGGCGCAAGGCCGAGGATTGATTATAATTCAATAATCAACAGATAATTCAACAGAGAATACAAATGAACATGAACAGTAGCTGTGGCTGTGCGGCTGCCACCATGGCTAAGCCTTCGTTAGTACACTTTCAGTTGCTGTCACACCATCAAGCCATTTTCAAATCCTATTTAAATAACCTAGACGGCGAATAACGACTTGAGAGTTCCAAGTGCACAAATAGCACAAAATTTCTACTAGGTATATGTATTAGCGTTAAAGGTTGTTCAATGTATCTCTGATTACTTTCAAGTAATCAAGACCCAAAACCAAAACAAAGATTTGTCACTTTTGGTATTTTTGTTTTGACAGTTCCTTTGCTAAGGTTTATACTAAGCTTTAAGTACTTTTGAGCTTAGCATTCACAAAAGATGCATTTACTGGGTTGGGCGAAATCATTTCGTTTACATCAGTTTAGCTCAGTTTTGAAAATAGCAAACTTTTTGATAAGAACTAATTTTTTTTTTGGTTTTTGTGCTTCGATTTAGGTTCTTCTGTCAAATCCCTGACCTTCTCCAGAGCAGTTTGTATACCTTATTCAAAACATTTTTACTTTCTTATCTTCTTGAATCGTATATTTTTTTTCAATTTTTTTATGGTTCAGCGAGATTTCTGTCCGTAAACTAATTTTTAGATTTGCTTTCAGCTTTTTTTCAAACTGCTCTCAAACTCAAATCTACCGCCCACCGCTGTTTTAATCTATAACTAGCAATAAATTTTTAGCAAATTTTGAACCTTTTATTCTGGCAAAACTGACCCAAAGGGCAATTTTGAGTATGTCACAACGCCCGCGGGCATTATTACATGTTCCCCTTTTTTTAGGCAGTGGTCGGCAATATGAGCAGAGAAGCTGCCACTGGCAACTGAAAACACATTTGCACACATATTTGTATGCTTCTCTTTCTTGACTTTATACTTTTCTCGGAGTTTACAGCTTTTTGATTGTAATTGCTCAACTCGTTGACCTTGTTTTTATTGCAGCATTTTTTATAACGTCTCTGCTCGCAATGCCGACCCCTGCTTTAAACATTAGCTGCCTTTACACTTATCATATATCTCTAAGTAGTCGGTTGTCAAACTTCTCTAAAGAGAAACTTTTATCAAATAGAACCTGTCCTATTTCATCAAAGAAGGCAAAACTTTCTAAATATCTAGAGATATTTGCTATGCTATTACACTATCGTCAGAGAATCTCTTTAGAGTTATATGACAAGTGTAAAGGCAGCTTAAGTGTGTTTCATTTTACAGTTTAATAACTAGATAAAAGAAAATCACGTTGGCAAAGCCATGAGCTTTTCGATGGTTATAAAAAAGTTTGAAGTTTGTAAAGTAAAGTTTGTCTGAGGCTTAGCAAAAAGACAAGTCAGCATTTTTCGAAAACCTTTTGTGTCTATAAACTTTGTCCCAACAACAAAGGTTTAGCGTAGTCTACTTCTGGGCATAAGAGGAAGTAAAAGAAAATGAAAGCCACCTTTGTTAATCTAATATTAAATGTACATAAAATGATTGATTAACCGATAATGCGTTTGGCAAATGGAAAAGGACTAATATAGCTCACAATATTTCCGAGTTAACTTTCCGTGAACATTTGCTTTTAAAAGTACTTTCAATTTTGTTGATGGCAATGTAAAAACTTGGTTCTGTGACGCTGTGGAAGCTTTAGGCAGCCATTATTATTGTCTACATAAGCACACACACACACACACACACACACATAGTTCCATACACGGCTTTGGCAGCAGCTACAGTTATGCGCTCTGCCATTCGCCGGCAAATTGCCAATGGTATGTGTGGAAGGAACCCGGGCATGAGGAAATGCTTTACTTGATTTAGCTGCTAAGTGCAGCTGGAGGCAAAAATTGCACGCAAAATGTGTCGCCAGGAAGCGCAGCCAGGAGCAGCAACAATTTCTGTTAGCTCTCTCTCTCCCTTCGCTTGGCTTTTTCGGCAACAATGTTCTCATAAATCCCCTGGCGCTTGTAAAAACAATTATGTCAGATATTTACGCCGCAAAAGGCAGCTACCAACTGCAGTCGGCGAACTGCAGCGGGGAATTTGCTGTTAACATTTTTGGCCTTTAATTGCAGTCATGGCCCATTTCTCTTTCCGGCCTCCTGCCTCTGCTCCGGCTCCTGCTCTATCTCTCTCTCCATGGCGTAATATCACTTACATGTGTGCGGCGGCCTGAGATTGTAATTTATGCCAATTCACACCATTCGGAGAACGTTGTAATTAACAATTTGCAGCTGGCTTTTCTCCTTCTTTTTTGTTGTAATTAAAATGTTTGACTTAAAATTTAAGAATTTTTTTTTTTTGGTATAAAACGATGGCAAAAAGAGTTAACTAGATTGGGCAAAGTGTAAACTTAGTTGAATTCTTTTGCCACAAATCGAACGGCAGGCAGAGAACAGCTGTGGAAAGCCCCCTTGGCAAACAGTTTCGAATGGCCATTTGTGAAGCAGTTTGTCGTTTGGTGTGTGTGTGTGTGTGCATCTAATTGCTTGTCAGTGTATGAGTGAGGGCTGGTACGTGAGCCCCATGTGTGCTGCAGGTGACAAAGATTTAACAAGCGATTTGAGGGAAATTTTTTAAGCAACATCATCAAAGAAATTGCATACTTTTCAGCTTTTTCTTAAGGAACACAAAAGCAGGCAGTGGATTTTAGAAGAATTAGCGATTGGGACGTCAACCCAAATGATTATTTCGTGAACTGTACATACTAATGGATTAGTAATATCAATCTTAAAGAGAGTGGGTTTTGTCATAAATTGAAATCAAACTAAATTTTGGGACCGTAGAGTATTTTAAAATAATAAAAAAAAAAAAAAAAGTCTCAGGCGGACTTGAGCCACGGCCCCACCACCGCACATTGGTCGGGCTTGTATGGAGCCGCGGCCATAAATACTTCTAGATGTGCTATCGCTATGAAACTTTTACCAAAAATCTATAAAAATATTATAAATGTATGTTACAAAAATTGGCCACATCGTACCACTATATCCTATAGCTTCCACAGGAACGATTTTTTCAGTGGTCATAAATTCATTTCTTGTAATCATAACAGGCTGAACTTTTTATTGTAAGTTATTTACAAACTTGGACCTGTAATATAAAAGTGTGGGAGTGATTACTCACTCCACCCCCCACGCCCACCTTCCCAAAAAAAAGTTATAACAAACAAAACGAAAAAATAATAAAAAATTATATAATATTTAAATGGTTTCATCAAGTAACGAAAGAGTTGACTCTAGTAGAGTTGACCTTTCCTTATACTTAAGTGTTCTTTGTCCATTAATAAATGTCCATTAATAAATGGATCAGAACTTAAAAGCAGTCTGTTAAATAAGTCTGTATTTGAGGAGATCCTTGAAATTTTGCGTGTATGTTGCAGTCGGAACTTTTT
This sequence comes from Lordiphosa collinella, assembly GCA_018904265.1. Lineage (NCBI taxonomy): Eukaryota > Metazoa > Arthropoda > Insecta > Diptera > Drosophilidae > Lordiphosa > Lordiphosa collinella. The sequence continues at coordinate 27,355 of JAEIFV010000467.1, forward strand.
TATGTCCTTAATTCTTGCTTCAGCGGATTCTTCTGAAAGCTCTCCAATCGAAAGCAAAGAATGTTTTATAATGTCAGGAGCATAAAGTAAAACTTTATGAACCGATGGGGGGAGATAAAACCAGGGGTACTTGTTAATCAGCTGCTTTGCGGTTTAATGAGCATAGTCACCAAATTTTACTGGATTTATCTTGTAGCCCGAAGATAACGCTTACAACAAAGTTGAGACTCTGATTATTAAGTCTTTTTCAATTCCCGTAATGTCGGCAGATACATCAGGATTATTGAAGAATTTTCTGGCTGTGTTGCCATCATTCGAAGTTTCACTTCCTCCAGCTCTTGGTTTATCTACTATTAGACCCATTTTGGCCCTGAAATCAATGTTTTTCGTAATGAAGTCTTATCTTTAGCCTCTTGTGATCGAATTTGCCAAAACAAACCAACAAATGGCAAGAAAAAACAACACACAGCAGAAGCACGTGCTTTTTTAAAATTGAGGTTAGGTTACCTTTTCGTATATTGCAAGCCGCACGGCACCTTATGGCACTTGAATTAAACTTTCTTATATTCTTAAAATGCTTAGGAATATTATACAAAAAAGATTTGTTCATCCCCAAGAATCCTTTCGCAACTAAAACTCTAACCAAACACAGAAAAGACAAACTAAGAACGTTCACAATTATGTACTTAATACAATAATGATTTACACAAAACACAACATGTACTACATATACTTTTTTGTTGTAAAAAGAAAATTAATACCTTTATTTAAAATATAAATCACTTCCATTGCACAAACACTTGTTTTAAATAAGTTTAACAAATTTTTTACGGAGAGCTTCGCTTGCACGTCTCTCTTTCGATGCTATTCTTGAAGAGGACAGATAGAGCAAAACAAAAAGATGAATAAATTCAAATAGCTAGACCAATTATAAATAAGAATTGGTACATTTAAAGTCAACATTTTGACTTTGTTTTTTTTTTTATTTTTGGCCTATGGGAGCGACCACTGTGCACCGGTTGTAAGACAATACTCTTCGCACTTCGCCACTTCGCATGGTGGCTGTTTAGCATTCAACTTGATTTGTTCTGTGTTCTTTTAACATTGTTCTTTACTCTGACTTACTCTGACTCTCTTAACATTTGACTGCGTTCTTTACTCTGACTAACGCGTGGGCCCCAATGGCCGTGAGTGTAGAGACGCCGCACTTTTCTATTGGAGATTTTCAGAAGGTACCGAGTTCGAGTCCCAGTAAGGCCAGGTAAAGTGAAGTTTAAAATTAATCATTTTTACAAGTTTTATGTGTTTTCAGAACAAACAGGAATGTATGGAAATGTACTTGGGCCAAGAATGCACGTACTTCTCCCATTCCCATGTCTTGAAGTTATAATATTACTTGGATCAAGTATGCGCGTACTTGTCCCAAATCTTGAAGTTGTAATATACTTGGATCAAGTTTCCACGTACTTAATTCAAGGGACGATCATGTTGCTTTATTTATGAAAACTCGAACTTATTTTAAGTTTGAAACTTACTTGCATCAAGTTGAAATGTTCTCATTTTAAGTATGTTTCCAACTTATTTTTAAAGTCCGATAATACTCAAGTCAAGTTTTCAAACGTACTTGATTTAAGTATGGCGAACTTGATGGTAGTAATTTAAGACTCAGTTGACTATCAAGTTCGGAAAAACAGCGTTCAAGTACGGAATACTTGATTTTTTTCTCTCTGTGTTGTTCTTTTTTTTAAACTGAGTCAACTCACTCAAGCTGTTCACTTGTTTAGTTGTTCTTTTTCAGTTGTTCACTTGTTCACTGATTCAGTTGTTCACTTGTTCAGTAGTTTAGTTGTTCTGTTGTTCGGTTGTTCAGTTGCTCACGAAGTTGAAAGTAGCACAAAGACTGATTCCGACAAGAGCCGACAAGATAAACTTACATATACTGTCTGTGTGTCTACAGAGCTGCCTTTGAAAGGTTGCCCAATAGATAGCGACCGGTTCTGGGTTAGAGGTGAGAGATAGCGACCGGTTCTGAGTTAGAGGGATTAGTTGCAAAATGCGGGTCAAATAGTTGGTATAAGATTTCGCTTATAGATATTAATGTTCTTTGCTAAGACTGACTAGTCCAGTGCCATGTAGTGTTGGGTAAAGGTGGTTCATTTCACTGAACATGTTCACTTGTATTTTTTTTCAAAGTGAGTCAACTCACTCAAATTGTTCACTTGTCCAGTTGTTCTTGTTCAGTTGTTCACTGGTTCGGTTGTTCACTTGTTTAGTAGTTCAGTTGTTCGGTTGTTCAGTTGTTCAGCTTGTTCAGTTGTTCAGCTGTTCAGTGTTGGTTTGAATTGTAGGCCGTTTCGTTGAATCTGTGCTGTTCCAATCGTTCACCAGTTGTTCACTTAGGCATTGTGACGATAAGCGATCATTCAAACTATCTTTAATCCAGCGATGTTCAAGAAGAGCGAAGCCAAAAAGTGAGAGTGTATTGGTGTGCGATATCAAAGCGACACAGCCCAGCTTTCAACTTCCCTGCTCGACGTCTGGGCAATGCAAGCAAAGAGAGCGCAGCTTACGCTCATATGCCCAACTTCGGCATGCGCTCGGCTCGTCTGCGTGTAAATAGCCGATTGCGCTCGGCCCCTGGGGGCTATGGAGGAACATCGCTGCTTTAATCCTTCGTTGCTGGTACACTGCGGAATGAGACCTATTGTTAGAAATCTCTAAAATGGTTGCCACGCCAGCATGTTGCTTACATTGAACAATCAGGCACGCGGACAAAAAACAGCTGAAGAGTCTCCAAATTGAGTGAACAAGTCACTGAACAACTCTCGATGAACAACACACAGAACAAGAGCGGCTGAACAAGAGAAAGTGAACAACTCACAGAACAAGAGCGAATGAACAAGAGCAACTGAACAACTCTGAATGAACAAGAACCACTCACAGAACGAGAGCAAGTGAACAAGAACCACTGAACAACTCTGACTGAATAAAAAATGAACATTTAATGAAGAACATGTTCACTTGCTCAGTTTAGTGAACAACTCAATTTTGTTCACTCACTCATGAACAACCCTCAATATTGCAAAACGAGTTGACAACAAAAAATCTGCTGATAATAGGACTGGGAGGCCCTTAAATCAATACTGTACAGACAAAACCTTGCAATTCGTATAATTTACCAAAGGATTTTTTTAATTTGAGTTAATTTATATTAAACTATAATCTTTTGTAGGCTTCACTTGTTCGAATGTGATTCTTACAAAAAGTTCTAAGAGGCAAAAAAAATGCCATATTCGAACAGTTACCAAGTAAGAAAGTCGGTCAAGTAAGACTATAATATACTCTGTACCTCCCAAAAGCTTGTGTTAAGGTGTGAAAAGTGCTGCCCGTCGCCATTGCGCGCTGGTGCTACCCAGCAAAATTGTTTGTTTTCCTTATAACTCGACTATCGTTCATCCGATCTTTTTCAAACCTTTGGGGGATCGATTAATAATCCTCATTACCAAATATGTCTAGAAGGTACGACCTATCTATCTGCAAAACTGTTGGAGATATGGCGTTTTTTCACCCTCGATCTTTGACATTTTTGTGACCTGTGCCAAAGTGGGAGTCTGTGTTCCTCCCAAGATGTGTGTGTGTGTGTGTATGGGTGTGTGCATTGACTGCCACATTCCGTTTTTGTAGTCACGTTTCAACGCTTTAAGCGCCGGCTTCATGTGTTGTTTTTTGGGCGTTTTTGCTTGCGCGAATTTGCCAAAATGGGGTTGAAAGTTAAATTAGGAGGGGGGGTAGAAAGCAAACATAGAAAAGATACAGCAAAAGATAAACGTTTATGTACTTTAAAGATAACCCAAAAAACAAACAGTGGAAAATTGTAATAAAAACTTACATTATGCCGCTTCTTCTCACGTTCGGGCACACCATGCCAACTGAATTGCAAATTCCAATCAAATCCGCCCACATTGACGCCCGTTGAGTCGCGATAATGGTACTCCAAAGTATCATCGCTGATAACATCGATGACGGGACAAACAACAGTTGTCGAATTGCGGGCAATCCTGTCCAGCAAGGGTTCCAGCCAGCCTGTCAAAAAGAAATTGGAGGAAAGAAAAATGGTTAAAGGTAAATACCAAATATAGTTTTGCCCTTAGTTTTTCATCATCATCGACAGCCTAACTCAATAAACAAAATTGATTGTGTTTTTCTTTGTTTCTCATGGCAAACAAAGAAACAAAAATGTTGCCTCTCCGAAGATTAAGTGATTCACTAGTTGGCTTTGTTTTATTTGGCATCATTTCGGTTCGCCGGATTTCATTTGATAGCCATCAAAATTGTAACGTAAAAAGAAGCTCCAGGGAGTTATCCTCGGGGGAACAAGCTCAAATTTGATGCCATTCAATTTGGTTTTATGGCCACCCAAAAAAAAAACTGGCATATGCTCGGCCATAGATAAATATTCATATTGGAATTTGCCTTTCGAATTTTTGCCCAGTTTTGTGGCAGAGTAATTAAAATATTTATAGACCGTTAATTTTGCATGACCCACCTAACAAACAAAAACCAAAACCAAGCAATAACAATTAGCAAAGTTAATTATACATATTCTAAAATAGATTTTACAAATTTTTGCACAATTAGGACATTGCGGTAACAGTGAGTGAGCTAATGAGCAGTGGAAATCAATGAAACAATTGATTGCCTATTTTTAGGAAGTGAAATGAAATTAAACAGGAAATTCCTTGGTGATTCCAATCTGCCGATGGGATTTATTTTAAGTAAGACTAAACCTACGGTCGCAATGGCTATTATTTTGCGCGATTTGCGCGATTTTACTGATTGTCTTGGGAACACCAAATAGTTTGCGTGCAAACATTAAGGTAAGTTCACACAGGCAAATAATTTGGACGAATTTCGATACAGCTCAAATGGTAAAGCATTACCAATTATAAGCAAGAAAGAAAGTCGGTCAAGCCCTACTATAACATACTCTGTACCTGTGAAGTGCTACCCATCACCGTTGCGACCGGTGCTGCCCATAACTGTTTGTTTTCCTTAAAACTCGACTATAGTTCATCCGATCGTTTCCATTCCTTTGGCGGATCGATAAATAATCCTGATTACTAAATATGTCAAGAAAGTACGAACCTTCTATCTATAAAACTGTGGGAGTTATGACGTTTTTTCCAATTTGCATGGGCGGGAGGGGGCGTGGCAAAAATTGAAAATAAACTTGATCTGCCTGCAAGTATAAGAAACATATGTCCCATACAAGTCAAAGCTCTATCTCTTACCATCTCTGAGATCTGTTTGTTCAAACGGACGGACGGACAGACGGACATGGCTAGATCGACTTGGCTGTTGATGCTGATCAAGAATATATATACTTTATAGGGTCGGAGATGCTTGCTTCTGCCTGTTACATACTTTTGCACAAACTTAATATACTCTGTGTACCTTTGGTACAGAGTATAAGAAGAAAACAGGAAAACGATTCAACGCGCTGGAAGAATGTTATGACGCTGAGCGTTCCCGCAAGGCCCAGTGACCATTGTGGAGCGTCTGACCTGCACGCTGATGATGAAGGGACGCAACAATGGCAAGAAGCTGATGGCCTGTCGCACCGTCAAGTAATCGTACGAGATCATTCATCTATCAAACGGAGAGAACCCTCTGCAGATCGTGGTGACCACCATCAGCTCTAGACCACGTTGTGCTAGTACTGTGCGTCGTCAGGCTGTGGATGTATCGCCCTTGCGTCGCATTAACCAGGCCATCTGACTGGTGTGCACTGCCTTTAGAAACATCAAGATCATTGCCGAGTGCTTGGCCGATGAGCTGATCAATGCTGCAAAGGGTACCTGCAACTCGTACGCCATCAAGTCGAAAGCACGTAGAAGTAAACATATCAATTTTACTGACATGTTTACAAAAAATGATAAATTCCTTAATTCAACAATTCTGTAGCTCAACTGGAGGTCGTGAACACCCAAGAGTTCAAAAAATTATATCCAATCAACAAAACTGTTTCTGTAACAAGACCTAGAGAACCGCCATTACCTACTCCAAACATAATTTTAATTTTGATTAATTTTTTTGATGCAGCTATTCTGCATTCTATTTCATGAAGTCAATTTGTTTGCTTATTCAAAGCTTTTTTTACCCTTTGTCTTGGCATTTTTATTTTGTTTTATATTCACTAGTCTCTTTTTGGAACTCAAGTCAAGTCAAGAACATAATATTTACTGCAGTAAGTCACAAGGGGTCGTTCAGTAGCTCGTGTTGGTACATTTACGCTTTACCATTTTACAAGATCTAGTGAATACCCTAGGTATAAACAAGAAAGAAAGTCGGTCAAGCCCGACCTCTGGTACAGAGTATAAAACGCTGTAACATCGTGCGCAAAAAGTTTGACGGTAGCCGTTTTACGTTTTGTACAGAGACAAGCAAACAGGGGGGTAGTAAAATCCACACGGGCGACGTGGCGTTGCCACTCTCTCTTATTGCGTAGATTTTATTATTGACAGAAAAATATGTCAGAAAAAAGAAAAATTCGATTGAAGCGCTTTCATGAGGAAGAAAAAATTACGCTTATAAATGCCGTAGAGGCAAAGTTAATTATTTGGGAACTCATCAAAAGAGAGAATTTGGATGCAGTTACCATAGATCTAGATTTAAATATATTTTTATACCCTTGCAGAGGGTACAACAAAATAGTCCGGATGTTTGTAACGCAGCATAGAAGGAAGCATCTCCGACCACATAAAGTATATATATTCTTGATCAGCATGATGAGTTGAGTTGATTTGGGATGTCCGTCCGTCTGTCCATCGGTCCGTCTGTCTCTTTCTATACTATCTCTTCTGTTCTATCATCACGAAACTCTGCACGAAGTCTTTTAGTACATATACGCTGTACATTTGACGAAACCGACCGGATCGGATGACTAAAGCATATAGCTGTCATAGGAACGATCGTTCGAAAAACTAGTTTTAGTGAAAAAAACTTTTAATGTTTTGAATGGAATCGGCATCAGACTTCGTATTTATACGTTTTCTATGCTTTTTCATGATTTCACCAAGTTTGGTCGAAACCGGAAGACTGTATAGTACAGCTGCCATAGAAAAGTTAGGTTTGAAAAACAGTCTTACTAGGAGTCCTGAAAAATTACAGGAGCTTCAAGGGTATAAATTCGGCCGAGCCGAAGTTAACTTCCCTCCATTTTTTTATTGTTGCCATTTGAAATCCTCATAAAATTTTTCTAAATTCAGATGGAGGAAAGTGTGACCGTACCTAAAAAAATACCGAATTCTGCATTTTTGCCGTTATTGGCATTTTTTGGATCCACTCGCGCAATTTTCGTTCTCTGTACCTTGCTTTAGACTAAAGCTAAGGTCTCAGCAGAGCTCGCAAATATCAATTGACCGTTTTCCCCTTTGCGGTCTGCTCAATTACATAACCGAAAAAAGCATGTTTGCTCTCGCTCTGAGCAGAACTCTTCGTTTGTCTTTTTGTTTTCAGTTGACTGTTCTCAGTTGAGCTATTCTTGTTTTGCTCATTCAATAACAATTTATAGAGAGCGATCCGACTGAGCGAACGCACATTAAGAGTCAGCAGATGAGCAAAAAAATGAACGGCTCACCTCAAACGGTCTTTTTTTTCTTTATTTGCTTTTGTGTGTGGTGTGTGTGAGAGTCACAACCCTCTAGTACGGCTGGGGTCAGTCACAGTATTTTCGTCAACTCAGTGTTGCTCTTTGTGTTCTTTGCTCTTTGGTGATGCGTCGTAACGTCAACGATTGATGCTTATGTCGCTTCTTTACATGCCATTTCGTCTAACGAGCGTTGCTCATGTCGGTTCCTGCATGGCATTGCGTCGACCTACCGTGCCTGGAGAGCCGTTAACGAATTGAGCGGACATCGCCTTGCAAAATACGTCAGTCGAACACATTGTGAGGGGTATAAGGGTGGGTCGACGACAGTCAGCGTTGGTCGGCCGTACTAGAGGGAAGCCCAAAAAGACACCTCACTCACACATACACACACACAAACGCAAATGACTTTTATTTTCTTCGCTCGCGACCAAACGATCAGTGACTGAGCAGAGCATAAGGGAAACAAAACCATTGGTTGTTCGTTGAACACAGCCCAACTTATTTAAGAGCCGATGTGAACGGCCCATTTCTGACTCTTTGCACAAAGGGTCCGTCAATAACAGTTATTTCTGCATGTAGTTACATAGGTGTATATCAGATCCAAATCGAGTTTGTTTTAGATTTGAAAAATTTCGCGGGCTCTGGCTCCCGTGGTACCAGAATTAAGCTTCCGGTCAAGCTCCGTGTCTGCAAGGACACTACCAATTTAAACTCCAAAGCAGTTTCGGGTTGGTGACCCACGGATAACATTGAACAAAGCTGTTAGGAATAGATCGTAAGCTGACAAACGCCAACTTACAGATGGAACAGTATACACCACGATTCATGGTCGTGGTTTTCTCACTGATGGGAGCGAGGACTATTCCTTCCTCTTCCGCAGGAAGCGGCTTACAATCATTGATCAGTGATCAAACTGCAGTAAACTGCAGCCAGCTTATGTCCCCAACACCCCTAAGGGCTTGACAAAAGGGCAGAGAGTTGAGACCGTCTCTGTGATCCCAATCGCCTGTGGTACCAGAAAAGACCTCTGGTCAGGCTCGTGTACCTAAAGGGAACACTTCCAGTTTTAGCACCATGATGCATGGGGACTGGTGGCCCCCGTCTGAAAAGTACAGTAAGATCGGACAAAAAACACCCAAGTTATATACGAATTAATTTGCTTGTACGAGAAAGGGGGAGTTTTGCATTGTCAGTTACCGCGTGCGCGTTTGTGTGTATGTTGGAGTGTGTGGAGTTTTTTTTTTTAATTCATTTATTACTACTTTTATGATACAAACTTAATATCTAGTTGGGATTGGGGCTGCATTTCGTACGGCCGCTAAGCAAAGCTTCGCAAATTGTTGGAATGTGTGTATGTAAATGAAAACACACGAAATCAAGGGAACAGGATGCTTTGGAGTCGGGGCACTCGACTACAGCTCCCTTACTGTTCATTTTAATTTTAATATTTTTCCCTTCTGCACTTTTGACTCCCGGGGCTAATTTCCCCAACAATTTATTGGCCGCCTTTACAAAAAGTGGTGCCTACTTTTAGGCATGCCTCGTAAATTGCTTGCCACACTTTTGTGTGCCAGCAACAGAGATTCGTGCCAAAAAAAAAGTAAAACTCATAAAATTGGCTTAGTTATGGCTCTCACTCACCTTCCGTGCACTCGCAATGCGAATCCAAGTAGGTTAACACCGGCGAATGGGCATACTGTGCACCCAGAATGCGAGCGCGAATCAAACCCTCGCGTTTAGCTCCTCTGACAATCTCTACCTTGGGATAGGCAGAGAAATAGTCCTCCAGCTGCTTCTTTAAGTGAGCTGCAAGGTATTAAGAACACAATTTAGAACATTCCCCTAATCATACTCCAAACTCCAAACTTACGCATATCGCTGTAGTCATCCACGAGAATAACTTTGCCAATCAAATGTTCTGGTGATCGATCCAGCACCGAGTGAACCGTCCTCAGCAGCACTGTCCAGGCTTCATTGTGGAAGCAGATGATGACATCCGTTTTGGGCAGGTCGGTTAGATATCGAGCTGTATCCTTACACCAGGCATCCCGTGGATCGGGCAGGGTTCGGTGCACGGATATCAAATCGGAAACATATTGATTGAATGCATTTTTAGACCAGCCATCTTCAACTGCTTTCTTCATCTCATCCGGCATGTCCTTGGGCAGTTTGACGGCTTTGCCCATTTCACCGGGATTCTCGCCCAAATCGATGGGAGCATCGATGACTTTTTTGCCTGCAAAAAAGGAAGTGAGAAAAGGAAATGCGTTTGAAAATAGCTGCTTGATTTGGCTTGAAATTGTAGAATTGCTGCGACAATCCGAAGTGGAAGGTTTGTTGTGTGTGAAATTTATGACAAAATACATTTGCTCTGGCAGTGCAGTTGACATGAAAAGTTGTCATCATCAGCGTCAGCGACGTAGTCATCCAACAACCTGGTTGTGAAAAATGGGTTTGCCGCTTGCAAATTTCCCTTGTGCTCTTCCCTGGCATGTCCTTGCTGTGCATTATATTTTATTCTGTTATTTGCATTTGCCTGGAAATATGAATTCTACTCCTGTTGCTGCCTTTTCTGCTTTTTATGCGATTTGTCAGACTCAAGTGACACTTATTGGACATGTGTGTGTGTGTGTGTGTGTGGGAGTATGAGCTGCAGGGTCCTTCAAACTTTGTTCAATCAATAAAAAAAAAGATTTCCTCTTCGCATAAGTTTTCAATTAGCAGCATAAGAAGGTTAGCTGGTCATAAGATTAAAAGGATTTTCAGGTATTTAATTTGATAACATAAAATGCTGTCCCTTTTTCCATTTCAGAAGCAAACCAAAAATGAACCAACTCCAGCTTATAACTGAGTTCAGTAAGCTGATTACATTTGATTTCTCAGTCCGGCAGTCGGTGTCCTTTCTGTAAGTTTTTAAGCAATGTTCACTTTTTTTTTTTGACCCAGTCAGTCAACAACAACTACTAATAAAAGAGAAAGAGAAACGCAGGTTTATGACAAGTCAATGTCTGGGATCTAAGTGGATTTTCAAAATCAAAAAGCACATATTATTTTTAAACTCTCAAATGAGATATTACTTAGAAATAATCGGATAAGGGTGGACCCCTCTGTATAGCACTATCTCACATAAACTAACAAATAACAGAGAATATATTAAGTTTATCTGATACATAGCAACTATCTACATAGAAGATGAAACATGGATTCTTTAATAGAATTTCATGTGAATGAAATCTTAATCTGTTAATTATGCAAATACACTTGTTGGTTCACATAAATGCCTTAGAAAATATTATACTCAGTCAGATATAAAGTGCCTTTACAGAGAACTAAACGTTTCTTGAAATTTTCTGTTCCACTTCCTGTGCAGCGATTGCTTCAGCGATTCCAAATTCAAACAGTAGCTTGCAGCAGTCCTGACTGCTAAATTCCTAAGCTGTCCCGAGGGACTGATAACAAAATGCGTAGTCGGTCGGAACGAGATGAAATTTAAATTATTTCAAGGAAGGGTCAGACCGTAACTGATAAAAGGTATACCGAAAGATTGCTTGCCAAAAGTTTTCAAAAATTAGTTTTAAAACACAAAGGAAGTGGAACTGCGGCGATATTTCCTAACTTTATGATTACTTGCAAACTCACACCGCCGAATCAACAAGTAATTTGATTGTGCTCTCTGGCATCGAAGAAATACGTCCAGAACCATATTCTCTATACGAGGTGTGTTCAAAAAGTATCGCGAATTTTGAATTTTCGCGGGTTACGTATATTCGAATTTCGATTTTTTTGTGGCGTTATGTTGCTACTCATGTCTCTCACTTATGCCGACAAGCTCGGCCATTTTGAATGTTCACTTAATTGTTGACAGCTGCTTCGCTTGCACGTGTTTTGGATCGTCTTCGATTTTTACCTCAATTGCGACCAAAAACAGCATCGCATGAACATTGCTAATGAGATGTTAAACTCTGTCCGCGACGACCCAAATTTGCTCCAGAGGGTCATAACTGGTGACGAATCGTGGGTTTATGGTTATGACGTGGAAACCAAAGCTCAATCATCTCAATGGAAGCTGCCGCACGAACCAAGACCGAAAAAAGAGCGCCAAGTTCGGTCGAATGTGAAAGTTTTGCTGACAGTTTTCTTCGATTGCAGGGGCGTGGTGCATCATGAGTTCTTGCCACAGGGAATATAAGGGTCAATAAGGAATATTACCTGCAAGTTATGCGCAATTTGCGCGAAGCGATCCGCCAGAAACGCCCGGATTTGTGGAAGAACAAAGATTGGCTTTTGCACCACGATAACGCCCCTGCTAACACATCGTTGCTTGTGCGCGACTTTTTGGCCAAAAACAACACACTAATGATGCCGCAGCCACCGTATTCCCCAGATCTGGCCCCCTGTGACTTTTTCTTGTTCCCTAAACTGAAGAGGCCCATGAAAGGACGACGTTACGCTACGCTTGACGAGATAAAGACGGCATCGAAGGAGGAGCTGAACAAGATAAAAAAAATGATTTTTTGAAGTGCTTCGAAGATTGGAAAAACCGTTGGCACAAGTGTATAATATCTCATGGGGATTACTTTGAAGGGGACAAAATAGATATTCATGAATAAATAAATAATTTTTGAAAAAAACACAAAATTCGCGATACTTTTTGAACACACCTCGTATATTTTGATACGCAAGAATACCGAAAGTAATCTCTCCTTCGAAATGATTGATAAAATGCTAAAACTACAAATAATGGGATCAACAGCTGATTAAAAGTCAGTAGAATTAAAAAAAGAACGAAAATAAAAAAGAATATATTAGGTGTGCTCTGTTCGAAGTCCAAGAACACACTAAAACTTTATTCATAGGCAATCGACTGCCTCGTCAGAGACCAATAATACTAGACTGCCAGTTTGCTCTGCTGCGTCGTTTCTGACGTTGGCTTCGTCAGCTGTTCGAGGCGCGCAGGTTTGAATTTTCGAAGAGAGAAATGAATTAAAGGGCTGCTAAATGGTGAAAAAGTCCCCAAAAAGGTTTTTTTTTTGCATAAATTGATTGGGCTGAATGTATTATGGAGTGTACGATTTTTTTGTACCTTTATGTTTATCGAACTTTCGGTACAATTTGTAAATAATAGAGGATTTCTTTCTTTCAGATACATATGCGCCAAAGCACTGGCCGAGCTCTGTTAGCAGCGGCAGAGCACTGTAAAACAACAGTGATTCTCTCTCAACTCGCTCATTCACTGTTAATTTTCGATAGCTTCCTCCACGTTATCGGACCAAAAAACGAAAGACTTGGCAGCCGACGGGACCTATAGCAATGCAGGCTCTTGTACGTTTCTGTTCACGTTTTTGATTTCGATCAGATTATGAGGAAGCGAAATTGTTAGCAGTTCCGATTTCCGAAAAACGATCAAGTTATTCAGATCCCACGTATTTCAAATATTGCGGAGACTTCAAAGGGTCCATTGATATATCGAGCGTACAATTTGATTTAAAGAATCACTTTTTTTTCAAACTTTTACCTCACAAGTTGCATGTAGACGAATGTAAAAACGAACGAAATGAAACCGAACTGCTCGCCATTTTGCATCAGCGAGTGCGCAGTGCTATTCGAAATTGTTACGGTTACCATTCAGCTGAATTATATTTCGAAATCGAATCGATTTCTATTTCACTCGGAAACGGAACCCCCCGTTTTGCTTTTTAAATCTACTCGGAAATAGGAAAAGACATGAAAAACTGATTTTTGTCTTAGAGTTTTCTTGTCCTATCGCAGGAAGTCCATGACCAGCAATGTTCTTAGGTTTTTGTGAGCTTTAAGTTAGTTACCTCGTTGTTTTGCAAATCTGTTGAGTCTGCTCAGCAGAGTAGAGTATTGAAGAATTCGGACGTAAGCTGGTCCCTGCCTTACAGGCAGCTAGAAAAACAAACAGTTACTCTTGAGCACCATGAAAATGGGAACCGAAATGACATTTTGCCTATGACTTTTTTCAACGCACTTGCTTAACCAATGAAAGTTTTTTTGGCTCACTTTATTCAATTGTTTCCATGAGACTCTTGGTTGGACAGAGTTTTTACAAAAGCATCTGTTGCGCGTGTGCCTCAGTAAACTGTAAGTGTGAACGCGTGCTTCTTACGCATCAACAACAAAAAAAGCACTTTGAGGTGACACTTTGCTCGATTTGCAGCAGTGCTGCTAAGAGCAGTACGAAATTTTCTTCTGCGATTCTCTATTTGAAATGGAGGAAACAGAAATCACGAGAGAAGCAAAAACAAGAGTTCAGTGCAGAAAGTGAGAGGATCTGTTGAATTTGTACCTGTCATTTTGGTGAGCAGACAGCACATAAAAAATTTGTTGACCATAATTTCCGAGCTCTGGTGCTAATCTATGTTCAGAGAACTCCTCCTTTTCTTCACAATATCAGCATAGTTGGGTGTTTGTTATTCCCCAGGTGGCTTCAGGTATCAGTTTTTGAAACCTTTGGTGGGTATGGTTCACTATAAACGTATACGCTGATCTCAGCGTCCTACGGTTTACGCAGCAGGTTGTTTAAAGTTTATTCTCTTCCTTTCTAAGGAGTTCCCCCATTCTGGTTTTGCGTTGCTCAACGCTTGCGGTAGTATGAAGAAGACTTATATCGCCTTTGTCAAGCCTTTCTTAGAGAGGCTTCTGTCAGCGGTTCTACTCAAATGCGATTTCGCATTTGCTCTGATATCTGTTAGCACAACATCTGTTGGTAAAATCTGTTTGCCATGTTAAATGTTTTGTACAGACAGCTTTAATTAACGCAATGCCACATTTTCCACCAATTAACGTTAACCTATCGTGTATTCTCTTTGTTCCTGCCACACATAAATACCTACACTATTTATGAACATATTTTCCACTTTGGTCAGAGCAGCTTCAACCAGGCAAAAACATTTCAATTACCACAATCATTTCAATTTCAATAAGCATAAAAACAAAGCTAGCTGGAAAATAAAAAGCCATAAAAGCAACCGCATTATGCTGCAAATGTTGGGACTAGGCTAACCAAGAGGCCAATCAGCTGGCGATAAATTTGTTAGCAAAATAAAAGAAGGAAAATGCCATTAAAATGGTCCTTAGCCAGTCGGTCGGGGCAGGGCATACATTTTATGATTTGTCGTCGTAGTAACAACTCCGTTGCGGTATATTCAAGAAGGACTCTCAGCTGTGGCAACTTAATGAACTTTTTTGCATGCTGAGCAGCGCGCACACGCATCATAACAAAAAACCTATAAAAAAGGACCCGACGAAGGAGTGGAACTGAATGGAACTTGGGGGTTTTATGTGTTTTATTGATTCACTTATTTATGGCCCCCTGTCGATTCGGCATTTCGGTGGAAAGTGAAGCACCTGAGAATGAACCAATTATGTATAATTTAAAGCTTAGCCTTAAAGGTTCTTCTCTGATTAGTTTGTTTCCTTGTCATACGCTGCGTATAAGCTATATTTCAATGTGATGCCAGTTTATCGACATTCAAGTGGAAACCCCAGGGAGGGAGG
Organism: Lordiphosa collinella; assembly: GCA_018904265.1. NCBI lineage: Eukaryota > Metazoa > Arthropoda > Insecta > Diptera > Drosophilidae > Lordiphosa > Lordiphosa collinella. The sequence continues at coordinate 42,527 of JAEIFV010000467.1, forward strand.
AGCGGAGAGGCCCAAAGACAAAGGACAAAAGAGACAATCGCAACGACAAGCATTCGAGGGACACGCCTGAGCGTGACAGGAAGCTATAAATGTGGGAGGAGTCAGCTCCGAGTGGGGTGTGCCCACATGACAAATGGGTTCATGCCAATGTTCATCATGTTCCCGAGGCACATAACGCACATAAAAGTAACATAATAGGCCAAAGTAGCGTTACATTTGCGAAATGAATGAAAAATCTGTTTTCTAAAGCCAGCACCAAGAGGGATTAGCATTGATTAAGAATAGAGAGGGGGCGTGGCAGTTGCATTTGTATGCACAAAATCATTATCGCTGTTAAATTGTAAGCTCCGCACACACTCAAAGGCTGGTCAACACAAAAGGCAGCGATCAAGATAGTCAGGCATATTAAAGACTTGGCCAAGAGGCAGGTTTTTTTTTTTTTTGGTTTGGCCTGAGAGACTGAGGTGGACTCACTGAGGGAACTTGATGCGTGCGCGCGATAAACGTCGTGTTGGCCACGTCTTTTGGTGGTAACGCGCCCCAAGGCCAGGGCCAATGCCAATAAGTACAACAACACTAATTACCAGCTATGAACACAGGCCACAACACACACAGCAAAGGCCAAAAGAGACGACCAGGTGAAGGTGAAGACAAGGCACAGTGGATAGCACCAAGAAAAACTTTATTGAACTATGGTAAAGCGGGGTATTAACCCTGGTCTTCCATTTGCCTTACACATTTCCCCACTGTGCATTGAACTCATACATCTCATCTCATTTCATGTCTCGTCTTCCCCATTTGCGTGGCCTGGGAGTGTTGGTAAACGTTGTAGGCTTGCACACAATTTTAACGCCATGGGGCAGCTGCTGAACGGACTTAAAAAGGATCACCAAAAAGCAACAGCCAACAGCCTCAACTAGCCAGGTCCAACTTGTAGCTTTGCCACCTCGGCGATGATGATAATAATGATGAAGCTGATGATGATGATGAACCCAGAGAGATGCAAACATGATATGCGAAATTGCAAATACGTGCATTGTCTGTGTCCATCCCTTCCTCTGCCCTGACCACATGCTGATGCAATCTTAAATGCTTGTTCCACATGCCAAGCAATAGATGAAGGCATACAGGAAGCTTCTGCTTCTACTTCTGCTTCCCCCCTCGAGTCATGCCTGGCTGAAGCTTGGTTGGACTTGCTTCATTGATTTGCCTGGGCCCGAGTCAAGTGTCCATTGAGTAAAAGAAACCTTGCCTTGATTAGTAAGAAGCAATTTTTTTTCTTACGCTTAATGCGAATGCCTCGACTGACACCGAGGAATGAGCAGGAATTGGTCTCTCTATCAATGCCACCCCCTTGGCTCCCTCCCCCTTCCTTACACTGACATTGAAAATGTTGTTTGGCAACAATTGCAAGTTGTTAAGTGCTCCAGTGTTGTTAGTGTTTGCCGTTGGCATCTTCGACATTGTTGTAGAACTTGTTAGAAATTTTCTTAAAGGCATAAAGGCAAATGGAGCGAGAGAGAGAGCAAGGGAAGTGTGTGGGGAGGGGGGCGGAAGTGTGACAGCAGCAAGTTGTAGTCGTGGGGTGGAAGGGGGAGGGGAACAGGAAAGCAATATGTGTTATTATCCCCGCTTGGTTTCGTTTTCGGCTTTCCTCCACATCTTCTGGTGACCCAAAATGCAGCTCCAGCGCAGAACAGCGGCATGAGGGCGCTGCATGTGCACTGAATTGATGGGAATTAGTTGCAAGCGATTGCGTGGAAATGAAGTGCAAAAAGGCAAAAAAAAAATAGGAGATTTACCAACGCAGATAACAGCAGAGCGAGAAAAGCGCGTTAAGAAACTTGAAAGGATTGCAGCAGGAAGCAGCACGGGGTGATGAGGGGGGCGGGGATTACTAATGGCCGGCGGATTGAGCAATGGAAATAAATGTGCAAGTGATTTCAATATAAATACCCATTGTTAAAATTAAATGAGTTAAAGATAAACACAGAAAGGAATAATAGAAATGATGCTTTGAGAGAGAAGAGAAATCTTATCTTAAATTTTGATAATTGCTTAAAAAATACTCACAAATCGGTTCTGAGTATTCGATACTTACACCCAGCGAAGCTTGTATCATTATCAAGATCATACGCGTTGTCTCAAATTGAAACTAAAACTGCTTTCTCTTTTTTGGTATCAAAATAATACAAGAAATTGTCAAATTGATATTTTGGGTATTAATTTGATATGAAAAAGTATTTAATTTACACGACCTGCTCGCTCAGCTGAGTTTTTCTGACCTGCGTGTCTAAAAACTCAGCTGAGCAACTTAGTTCAGCATTTACACATGTCTGAGAAGCTTAGTTGACTTAGTTGCAAAACCAATGGTTCATTGAGCGTTCTGCTGTGCGGTCAGTCTAATTTGAGCCGGTTCTATTACACCTGAGCGCTCAGCTGAGTAGGCTCAGACTCCTGTTTACATGGGCTGATAGATACTCAGATACAAAACTCACCTGAGAGATCAGGTCGTGTAAATTGGGCTTAAGCATTTAAAATTTTAACAAATGTTAGTTTGACGCTACACCCAAAAAAAAGTAGCCATCAAAATGACACCATTTAGTCATCAGTTTGAAACTATTGAGTATCAAATTCTCTTTAATACTCCAAGTATCAAGTTGATATTTTCGAAAGTATTAAAATGATATTTCGAAAATATCAAATTGATACTAACTAGTATCAGGCTGACACTATTTTGTAATAATTTTTTAGTATCAATTTGAAACTAACAACTATCATTTTGATATTTTGACTGTCAAACTTTTGGTATCATTTTGATACTAGCATTTCTCAATTTAACATTTTTTCTTATCAAGTTTAGGTACCAATTCAGTTACCAGCAAACTGCCAATAAAACTAAATCACAAAATTTAAAAACTGATTTATTTTACTCTGTATTCTTACAAAATGTGTTTTGCAAGTATGGGAAACATTGTACTCTAATAATTCAACACGGATGTTATTCAAATACAGAGGTCACAGTAAGGAAGTGCATCAGTCCTTATTGACATAACAGTCCGCCCTTCTGACTTGGTGCTGCCCAAATTATGATGTCATGATCATTCCAGCTCGAGATCTTTCTTAAGTAATGGAGCTGGCGTTGATTCTCTCACCTTGGATAGCGCAGAAACAATGGTGTAGTACGTCCTCTTTAAAAAGTTGTATTTGTTATTTACAAGTGTGTGCATTGAACGATGTATATATGTTTAGCTGCTAACCTTGTAAATATAGAGCTTCAGCACCATGTTGAAATACATTGATTTAGTCTTCAACACGTCGTCTGTGGGATTGTTTCACATAGCTTTTACTCTAAGCAAATAACTGATGTGTCTGCACTAAAATCAAAACAGTTAATGTCTATCGTCAAGCGCCTACTGGTCAGCCAGCTCAGCTGGCTTCGTTTCACATACGAGCATGACATTTCGAATTTTCGAACTTACATAAAAATGTGATGGTTTCAAATTGATACTTTTGCGTATCAAATTAATAACCAAAAGATCATTTTGATACTCTTTAGGATTATATTGAAACTAAAAAAACGATACTGGTTTTAGTTTCAATTTGAGACAACGAGTATCAAATTGATATTGATACCAATTTTTTGGGTGTAGGCATGTAACATTGGGCGTTGTGATTATGGACTGAACACATCAGAGTTTCGAACAGCAAAAATCTATGGAACAAATGAGCTACTACTCTGGTAGGACAGACCCCCAGACGAGCTATAGTAAGTTTCAGCAACTTGTCGTACTTTGCTTTCACACACACAAAACATTTAATATCATGTACAAGTGGATTTTGAAGAGAGCTTATATAGAACGCCTTCCCTGCAGAGAAACTGTTAATTAGTAACAAGCAAAAAAACAGTCCTACGCTTAGTTGTATAGAAACTAGAATTTAACTGGTAGCAAAAAAAACTAGATTCTGGTGTTCTGGCAGACGGCTAAGCTTTTGGTGATTATTGTCAAAATTATCACCGAGCTGCAGCCGCTGAAGTTAAAGTGAAAATTGAATCAAAGTGTGGAAAAACCAGGAAGCAAGGATTACGTCAAAGTTAATGCAATGTCAATAGTGAATAGGAAAAGTTTTTGTATCATGCGGCAATAAATTTATTGTGAACCGTGGATGTGTATGGATTTGTGAAATATAACATGAATAACTGTAAAGTACAATACATACAGTATAGGTTACATATTTAGCCCAGTCATAAAGCTACACACAGGCCAACTCGTATAAAACTGGTCGGAAATGGCTGCAGTAGGGGACAATTGGAACTAAACTGGGTTGCAAATGGCTGCTGTCGGGGACAATTGACCTTTTCCTATGACATGCCTGTGTAAGATCGACGACTTCAATACATTGATTTTGATACGAAGTGCAACCAGTTGCGAGTTTTTAGAGACTGGTATACTTCTGGTATTAAACTGGACACTTTCTCTGCTTTCTCTGGGTTCTTATTCAGAAAGAGTCTCAATGTGAGAGGGCCGAAACAAATACAGCCCCTATCTGGAGTGGCTAGAAATGCAACATCAGTTAGCATACAGAACATTAGACTGGTATACTTCTGGTATTAAACTGGACACTTTCTTTACAGGGTTTTTATCCAGAAAGAGTCTCAATGTGAGAGGGCCGAAACAAATTCAGCCCCTATCTGAAGTGGCTAAAAATGCAACATCAGTTAGCATACAGAACATGTAGTGAGAGAGAGCAATGTTTGCCACAGTCATGGGCAAAGTACATACACCAGACGATAGCATATGTATTGTAATGTAAATAGAAAGAATTGTGTTTTTGTTTTTTTGCGTTCAGTATTTGATATTCTGAGTTCTATACCCAGAGCTCGATATTTAGTACCGGATATTCAGTTCTCAATACTCAGTTCTCGATATTCAGTACTTGATAGACATTTAGTTGCCGATGTTCAGTACTCGATACTAAAGGTCGTTTCTCATGTTCCTGTTTTTGCCGAAATCAAAATCAACCTAAATTTCGCAACTAGGTGGATTTCGTGCAAATGGTTGTCTCATGTAGGTCATTTATAATTTGACCAATTTTGGGCAATTGCAGCACGGTCACACCGGCAGGGTTGCGCAGAGCTATTATTGCTTTCGATTTTTGAGCGCCAAGTGAAATAGAAAACGTCCTGCTAAAAATATAATAAAGAAGTAAAAATTTCACGGAGATTTTTCTTGCGTATATTGTTGAGGAGAAGAAGGAAGTTTTGGAGAACACGAAAAATTAAGCTGAAAGTCGCGCATTTGGCGCGAGTATATTCAACTCTGCGACAAGAATTTTTTTATGAAGCGCAAGTCCAACTTGTTAACTTGGTCTGACCACATTAAGAGAGCTGTAGCTGTCACCAAGGCTAAGGCTAACAAATTGGACTGGCTCCTTAGAGCGAGATAAGGGCTCTCGCTACGCTCCAAGATATTGATAATCAAGGCAATAATAATCCCGACTTGGACCTGGGGTATCTGCCTCTGCGACACTTCCATCAAAAGGGTCGAAACGATGCAATCAAAGATCTTACGCAGAATACTCGATGCTCCCTGGTACGTGCGGAACACAACCATCTACAAAGACCTCGGCATTCTACCAGTCTGCTCACAGATCAACAGCCACACCAGCAGATATAGAGACCGCTTGCTGGCCCACACCGTCTCGCTAATGAGCTAGCGTCAACTCGGATACGGAGACGGCTCAAAAGGAGACACCCTGTGGATACACTGTATCCGACCAATAGGCCGTCTGCTTGCCTCACCCTAAAATAAATATCCGTCTGTCTTACCAGTAATATAACTTTTTTCAGCTATACTGCTATACTGTTCCCGTTCCAGTCTTTGTCAACCTTCTATGTACAAATTTGTAAACGGATTGAGTTCCGTTTTCAGAACTCGATATTTATTACTCTGTTCTCGATACTCAGTACTCGATTATCTCCAGACGCCGTACTCGTTATCGATACTCTGTACTCTATCTCTCAGTCACGTCTTCGATACTTTGTTCTCGAAACTCAATGCGCGATACTCAGTACTCGATGTTCAGTATGCTCTACTCGGTTCTCGATACTTAGAACTTGAAGCTCTGTACTTGAAACTCAGCACTTGAAATTAATATCTCATTTCTCTATATTTTAAACTCGTTTCTCGATACTCAGTACTCGATTCTCAGTACTTGCCACTACTCGGTTCTCGATAGTCTGCACTCGAAACTCAATACTCGATACTCAGTCCGCGATTTTCATTAGTTTTCGTTACTTAATTCTCGCAATTCAGTACTCGATACTCAGTACTCTATGTTCAGTATATGTTCGTACAGCATTAAAAGAGTTCGTCTCATATCACACAAATGCTGTCGAGCTGCAGCTGCCCTAATTAGAAAGTAAATCCGAATTTGGTTTTACTATTTCAGCAAGAACTTTACTTCTAAAAATAACCCGAAGGACACACATTGTCTGATTTAAAATAAGTGCTGAATTTATTAATTCTAAATTCAGGCCTGAGTAACAAGAAGTGAGACAATTTTTAACTGAATTTCGGTATTGATTTATATCGAGCTTACCCTCCTCTACATTTGGTTTAATGGCTGCCACCACTTTATTTTTCTTCTGCTGCACCACCGCCTGTCGACGTGCCGCTGACTCGCTGGCCTTGTGCTTTGCGGCTGTTGGTGGTATATCCGCCTCATTGACTCCGGGCGCACCATCGCCCAAAACATTCCCATCAATTATCGGATCCTGATGATGTTCGCCTGAATCAAGACCATTTCTTAAGGCCATGGCCACGGGATCACCGGGACCGCTGCCTCCACTGCCACCTACCCCGGACTGGGCAGCCTGCCGGCGTGTGTCGTCTGTGTAGATGAGAAAGGCAATGCAGAACCAAATGGCCAAAAGTACGGCCACCAGCTTAACGATTGTGGTGGAGCGGCGTCGCCAGATGAAGGCCATCTTGGAGAAATTTTTAAGTGTTTTTGATGGATGACAGTGGCTAATGGAAATGTTCTCTGTCTTTCTCTCTTGCTGTTACTCGTTTTGCTGTGCGTGTTTTTTTTCAGTTAGAGGCCGCCTCTGGGGTGGCTCACTTGGCGTATGCGCAACATTAATCAGTGCTTGATATGTTTGACGTTATGATATGCGAGGCCTCTAGTCAGTCTGAACTCTGGATATGTGAACGGGCACTCCAACATGAGGATGCCAATTTTCAGCAGTCGCCGCCTCTTTCAATCTGCAAATAGAACAAAAAAAAAACAATTTCAATTAATTTATGGTATTAAGCCATTAAATTGAAACGCAAATCAAATAATTGATGCATTAAAGATAATATTGATTTTTGGTCTGCTGCTGCTGCTGCTGCTCCCTCATCTTGTGCAATTAAGCTGCCGAGTCAATCTCTGGCCTCGACTTGACCATAAAACGACAGCCAACATGCAACTAATGTCAATATTATATAATTGCAGCAAAAAACCGCAGCCGTGCAGAACATTTGCCCAGGTAAATGACATGGACATGGGCACTTGAGCCCCCAAGAAGAGCTCAAGTGGTGTCTGTGCACTGTGTGCCCCACAGAGAGTTACCAAGTTGCGTGTCGGGTTGAATGAAACCAGAAATTGAGTTTGGTTTGGGTCTGTGCTCTTATTCTTGGCCACAGTTGAATACCCTTTTGCTAATCCAATTATCGAGATGAGGGAGAGTTGATTTAATGAATTTATTAACTTCAGATTTGCAATGCTTTTTGGTCTTTCTCAGTAGCATCTTACCTAAAATAAGTGAGCAATTGTGTAGAGATATAAAACTTTCTCACATGTGTAATAGATTCTTATACAATGCCATCTCCATTTTACAAGTTCAGAACTCTCTTAAATGTAGTTAAATGTAAACTTAAAGCAAAATCACAGATGCCTGCTGCTCTTACCCTCTACATACAACAGCATTAAAAAAAAACTAATAAGCATTAGCTCCGACTAAAGATCAGAGTTGGACTCGGAGTCGAAGTCAATGGCTTGCAGTCTTAGCCCTGGCAATAAAGTGCACATGCACCACCAATGGGTGAGGCTTGCTCCAGGGCTTATCAATTAGACAAGGGGCAACCAAAGGGCCTCCCCAGAGAAGAGAAGACTTTTGCAGCTGCCCCAACTATGCCAACTATGTCTGCATACAATAAATACAAGTTAATTACTTCGTGTGCCTTTTGTTATGGCTCGTTGGGTTCAAATGGCATCCCAACACACCCCTCCCCTCCCTCTTGGCGGGCAATTTCCGTTGTATGTGTTTATAAATTGAAAACAAAAGGGAGAAAAAAAAGAAGAAAAAAAAACATGTCATGTCCTCACTCAGCTGTGTAAAAAAGTTTGCTCTGACAAAATAGAGCGATTAGAGTTGGCAGTCAGACGACAGGCAGCCGAGCGGGCTGTTGACACTGTCAATTATGGAACTAGACCTTCCCCCGAAAATAGTCACAAACTGCTAACAAATTGAACGCACCAGCCTCATGATAGTCGGTAATTGCTTGATTTCAGTCTCTGAGCTAATTTTGCCTCAACAAGCAAGATAATCAAACACACGCATTCAGATATAGATGACAGGTTTCGAAAATCAAAACCAAAATATCGACAAGTCTTTATCAATTCCGCTGACAAACATTCGAAATTTATAATTGATGAGTTTTGCTGGCATTTTGAGTGGCTTTTCTGCAGCGAAATGTTTGCGCATTTAAATTGTATATTAATTAAAATGTGTGTCCGTGTTGCGGCATTGGTTTTTCGGTAGTGGCGCACGTGGCGTATACGCCATATTTTTTGGTACAAAAAGTGTGCAAAGAGAGAAAACGGGCAGAGATATAGTTTTATACGTATCATAGTTTATGGTTTTGGTTTTCAAAATATTGCACTAAAATGGCATTTAATGTTTTTTGATGGCATTTTGTTTTATGACATGCATAAATGTATTTATAGGTGGCTCAGCGAGGAGGGTACAAGCAGAGTTTGGAAGCGCAGGTATGCAAGAGAGGAAAAAAGAATGGAATGAAAAATACATTTTAATATATAGAATTCATGTCATATATTTTACAGGTACAGGACTGGTTCTTAACAGTTTCAAAATTGGGTCAGAGCCATATATCAGAAATTGTTTAAGCTGTGATACTAAAACTTGTTCTGTTGGTTCAATGTTGGACATTTGACTGGTTCAAAAACGGATTTAAGCCAGAGTTAATCGGTTAAAAAGTGGTTCAGTGTCATATGTCAGATTTTATTGAACTGGAAAGTTGATGTTTTTTCCAATTCAAAACTGGCATTAAAATAAATTGAATCTTACAAATATTATATACAAACTGACAGAGCTGCAAGCTACAGTTACCATTTCTATTGCCATTACCATTTTTCAGATATTTATATTAAGTCTGTGCAAAAGTGTCCGTCTGTCCGACTGTCCGTATGAGCAAAGAGATCTCAGAGATTAATACTGGTATGGGACATATGTTTCTTATACTTGCAGGCAGATCAAGTTTTTTTAATTTTCACCCCCCATTGGAACAAACAGCACATCTCCCACAGTTTTATAAATAGAATGTTTGTTCCTTCTAGACATATTTAGTAATCTGGATTTATAGATCAGCCAAAAGAATGGTTAAAGATCGGATGAACGATAGTCGAGTTACAGAGTATCCTATAGTCGGGTTTCACCAACTTTCTTACTTGTTTAGTAATCGAGTTGGTACTTGGAACTACTTTTATTCAGTGTGTAGTAGTAAGTCTTATAAAGGTAAAATAGCGACTTCTATTCTTGCAATCAAACACTGAATAAAACTTAAACACCACATAAGGGGAAAATACATGTGGCCATAACGTTCCGGACTTAATTCAGCTACATGATAATTAAACAGGCGTGGATCCCGCCCGGAACATCTAATGAAAAGTTTTTTCTTGAATAAACTTAGTAATTAGCCTGAAAAGCTTCTCAAACTGCCGTTCGGATCGGCGTAAACTGTAGGTCCCTTTCTCTTGTGCTAAAATTAGAACCGCACGCGCCGAGATTGAGAGAGGCTCGCCTTTGGGCTGTCAACGACAAGCCCCCACGGTCACCGACAAGCCTTTACTTTACTTTTACTAATTACTTTTACAATTACTTGAATAATTGTACTTGTAAAGGAGGATTATTGTGTACTTGTGCATGAAATATTGAATTATTCATGTATTTCTAGGTGTTAACGGCAAATAACCTACGAGTTCGAGAGCTCATACATTGAATTCTTGGCCTTAAAAGCTTATTACACGTTTCGTAAAAAGTAGGAACGGTCATAATTCAATTGAATAATTGATGATTGTCATTATTGGTTTTATTTTTCGAATTCCGAAAACGAGTGGAATTGCCGCAAATCGAGTAGATTGTGTTCCGAATCAGCAATCGAAAAATTGTCGTTTTCAAACGTGGTCGCACGAATTAAAAGTAATTGTTTTTAAAGATTAAAATGCTTCCCCATTATGATTAACAAAAAATTGAAATTATATTTTTAAGATCGTTTAAATCGTTATTAAACTGTTTAATTAGTATATTTATAAGATATTTAACCGTGTTAATCGAGCTGTTCTATTCCTTTTTTATCGTTTCCTTCCCGGGTTATTTGTGTAGATTATTAATCGCACACTTTTCATTTCCTTAGTGTTTAACCATTTGTATGACATATTCTGTAATATTTAAATACTGTTTATAAAAGTTTAAATAGAAAATTAATAAATTTAATTATAAAGATGACACTCACCCGGCAGCAGCAGCTGTTTTCAACGATTCGAAAAGTCGAAACAACGCGAAAATATAAATTCTTTTCGTTTTGTTTCTACTTGAAAAGGTAATTTAAAGGTCTTTGTTGTGTTTTCCAAACGCGATTGTTAAAAAATCATAATCATTCACCTACAAATTATGTTAAGAATCATAATCGTTTACCTACAATTACATGAATAATTAAGTTTTTCAAGCGCAATTACTCAATAATGTAAAAGTAATTAAAATTTGAAATATTCATTGAATAATCGTAATTCCTGGGCTTAAACCCGAACAAGACGAAACTAGATCTCTTCACACGAAGATACAAAGTGGCAGACCATATCCAATGCCAAGTACCTGGGCGTCTTTCTGGACAGGAAACTTCTCTGGCACGACAATATCACAGATCGCGTAAAGAAGGCATCCATTGCCCTCTTTTCGTGCTAGCAGTCGATAGGCCGCAAATGGGGACTTACCCCAGCAATTATCCATTGGCTTTACACAGCCATAGTACGTACTATACTGCTCTTTTGGAGTTTTAGTATGGTGGCCAGCACTCGGGAAACCATGTCCTGAATACCTCACATAAAGTACAGAGTAGTGCTGAAATACGTAACCGCCCAACGGAGGCGGTTAACACCATCCTTCATTTCCCAACGCAGGACCGAGACTTCTCCCTTTGGAAATGCACTCGACATGCTAGCAACTTGAAGGGACGATTCACCCCCTTCTGCTTAGCAACGCCGGAGGATGATCTCTCAACTGATACTCTTTCCCATTCGACCTACCTCGCTGGACGAAGTGCGCGTTCAGATCCGGCAGCTAAAGCCCACTAAGGCCCCAGGCCTTGACAATGTTGACGGTAAAACAGTCAAAGTACTTCCGGATGTAGAAGTAATGTTTCTGCTAAGGTTATTTTACGCCATGAATTGATTACAACACTTCCCTTCCTCAAGGAAGTGTGCGGTAATCGTGATGGTTCCCAAGAAGGGTAAGGATCCTACGAAGCCCGACTCCTATCGACCGATTAGTCTGCTACCAAGCTTCTCCAAAACCTTTCAAAGAATATTTCTTTGTAGAAAGTTGGCAGTCAGCTCGGTTGCAGATGCTGTACCAGACCACCAGTTCGGCTTTCGTAGAGGACACTGTGCGCCTCAGCAGGTTCATAGAATCTCTAACCACATTTTAAAAGCTTTCGAGAACCGCCAATACTGCTCTGCCGTTTTTCTTGATAGTCGGCAGGCGTTCGATGCTTTTTAAGCTGAAGTCTCTCCTTCCAGCTGAACAATATCTACTGCTTCGGTCTTTCCTGCTGAGCTCAGTCTGAGCTCGGTCTGAGCTCAGAGGCGAGCGATCAACCATCCGTCCCATTTGTGCAGTTGTACCACGGGGTAGTGTTCTCGGACTAGTACTATATACCATCTTCACCGCGGATCTACCGCATCCAGACTCTCATCGCACCCTAAACGCCACATAAGCAGTTGCTGGCTTCCAGCAATAGCCGCAGAAGGGCATCATCTAGGGTCCAATAGCTTCCGAAGATTTTGGTCGATGTACAAGCCGCTGGAACATAGCCGTAAATGGTTCAAAATGCCAACACTGCACGTTTTCCCTGAGAACCGGGAAAGTTGCTCAAGTGCGACTCCAAGGGACTAGAATCCCGCATCTGGACTCTTCTGTTAAATACCTTGGTGTGTCTCTGGATCGCCGCTTGACCTGGAAGCCCCATGTGACTCGGGCAGCAGCTACTGTTTCAGCTAAGGCGAAGGAACTTGACTGATTTCTCCAGCCTCGTAGCGGTCTTCCGTGGCGATGTAAAGTCCGTGTGTACAAGGCTATAATCATGCCTTCCAGGACATGGGGGATCCCACTGTGCGGTACGGCATGCTCCACAACCCTTAAGAAACTGGAGTCTTCTATAAGCCGAGTCCTCCAGCGAATCACTGATGCTCCATTCTATGTGAGGCATTCAACTATTTACCTTGATCTGGACATTTTGCCATTATGCGCCCAGATAAATATGCATACCAGCAGATACCATGAAAGTCTGGTGGCCCACTCCAATAGACTTGCTTCTGATCTTACGACAAACAGGCTCAGAAGAAGACTAAAGCGACGACATCCCTCCGATGTTTGAATCCATGGAAGGCGTTTTTCGGGTCGCCTCCTTAACTTAGTTTAAGTATATTATCTTGGCGCCCCTCTCCTACATACGTTGCGGGTCTCAGCTAACCGACCACTCTGGTATCTGTGCTGCTTGTTATGCCTCAATCCCAGGCGTTTGCCGTGCTGTTCTTGTCCTGTATTAAGTTTTTACTCCTTGTTTACTATTTATACTATTCAATATTTCCTATTATTCCACAAGGCCGCCAAGTACCTCAGCACACTCAGGATCCAAGAAGGGAACAAAATATAGTTACACTTACTCAGAATGAGCGCTTGAATCTTATACCAATAACGCCAAGACGTTTACGGATTGACGTAGATCCTTAAATGCAATCGCTTGCTATCTCTGTATGCCTGGCCACCGCAACATTGAGGAAAGTCAGCCTACAAACTAGCTAGACAGGGCAGTTCCATCCAGCTCCTCCCAGAGGAAAGCGCAATAAGGATGCCCTTGGCTTCTTACAAACTATTCACAAGGAATGGAACCTGGCGCCTGGCTACTGAAAGATGGAATAACCTTCTGGTTTGCGCTGTAGGTAGGGCAGTGTTCCCCAGCCATGCCCCGGGGGGCCGAACTCACTTGGCAATTCACATCGAATGCTTGCCGAAGTAATGCATCAGTGTGTGTTAGAGAGAGACAGAGAGCCTCTCTTCTTGGGGAACCCTGAGGTAGGGTCACGGACGCACGCTCACCTTTCCGCTCAGATTTAAGGGAAGATCGGGACTATTTGCAAAAGCGGAAACTGGCTTTCATTTAAATTTTAATAAATTAAGACTGAACCACTGAACCGAACCGAAACCGCGGCTCAGTTGGCTTCAAAACCCATGTAATAAACCGAACCGGTGGTTTAAAAACTGTGTGTACCACTGAACCGAACCAGTTCTTATTTCCGATCGGTTTGCATCCCTGGTTGAAAATTCAAGTTTTCCCGTGCTGAAATCACTGTATATAATATTTCGCATTGGTACTTCTCAAACTCCCCTCGTGGCTATAATAACGCCTGGCTGCAAGAACCATTATTCTCTCCTGTGCTCGCTTTCCACACACACATGCTATCTATACGGATAACTCATTGCATTTCAAAGGTAATTTACATTTTTAATGTTCAGTTTAAATGAGCTGCGGCTATGTTTTGTGGGTTGGCTATTTGTGAGGCGCTTCACTTGAACTACTTTCGACTGGATAATGAATTGAAATATTTGTATGAATGCCCCAAAACAAGGCTTATCTCAGATCAGAAAAGGAGACGGAGCATCGTTCCATTCTCTACCTGCGGCTACCTGTCTTGGTTTCACCTTTCCATTAGTTTCCTGGTTCCATTCTCATTCGCATTCTTATCTGCTGGCTAATTGACTGATAAGCGAGGCGAGCAATTTGTGCCTGCTTAGATGAGTTTTTGCTTTGGTTTCCTTTTCATTCTCTGATAAGATAAAGTTTAATTGAATAACCAAGTAAGAGAAGCTCTTTTAATGCAAATTTTTTCTGAAGCAATGGTTTTTTTTTATCAGCGTAATTAGATGCACACTTAACTGCAAATTAAGCTGGAAGTATGCAAAAAATGGTAAAAAGGAATTTTCTTTTTCCATTTTCCCCTTCATGCTGGCGGTTTTACCCAGCGTCAAGTTACTTTTTGATCATTTGTCATTTTCTTATGCAAAAACTTTTGGCCAACATTTTCACGGTGGCTGCGGTTTTCCTTTCGGCAGCGCACAGTTTATAATCATTATTATTTATGCAGACTTAATCCGCAGTTATTAAAACGCAGTCTGAAAACTCTTTGCCTAGCAACCAGCTTTTAATACTCATTTTGCATATTCCGCTCGCACACAGCCGAAAGTTTTCAGTTTCTAATGAAGTTCGTTTTCTCGAACATTTTCAATTTGACTTGCAGTTAACCGCAAATTACAGAGACCTGCCTGCGTTTAAAAAAATTATGTTTTTGGATGCTTTTTTTTTTGGCTTCTGGCCAAAGGTCAGCAGCTCAAGTCAAACGTGTTTCGTGATGCGAAGCAGGAAATGCAGTGGTTGTTGGTGCATCGCACGCACACGCTGTCAAGAATCCAAATCGAAGTCAGGGGAGTGAGTTCGAGATATGCTACTGCATCTTCACTTCGGGGAAAGAAAGTTGCCATGGAGAAAATTTAATCAAAATATTTGCACATCCGCCAAAGCGAGAAGCTGCCAAGGCGACTAGAATTACCAGTCCAAGAAACTGAATGAGTTTGGTAGAGGCCGTGGCAGAGGGAGAGCGAGGAGACACCAACGACACAGACAGGTCTTCCACTGCAAAGTGGTACAGTGAAGGCTCTACTGTGAATACAAATTCCAGAATTGATTGAGAATTGGAGATTATACAACTTTTCGACTGACCATTATCATAAGCAAATAGATTAAAAAACGATTTCGACATAAGTTTAGCGAGTGGCGTGACACGAACATGCACGTCTTTTTACTTATTTCGTGCATGAGAGAATATGATATGCTTACTCTAACAGGCGATATACATAGATATCTATCTTGATCGGGGGTGTACTGG
The DNA here is from genome assembly GCA_018904265.1 of Lordiphosa collinella. NCBI lineage: Eukaryota > Metazoa > Arthropoda > Insecta > Diptera > Drosophilidae > Lordiphosa > Lordiphosa collinella. The sequence continues at coordinate 58,031 of JAEIFV010000467.1, forward strand.
AAATCTCTTCGGTTGGTTTTCAAGTCGCTCGAAAAATCCGTCGGTGTCCCAGAACTTCCAGTTATTTAATTTTCGTCTAGTTTAAAAGGTAAGATTATGGGCTGCATCTCTCGCAAATATTTTATAACAGTTTTTATTCATAGCTATTTTGATGAGTTAGACTTGAGTTAAGCTTGCCAACTCTGGAAACATATTTTTATACCCTGTTCCCATTGAAAATGGGAAAAAGGGGGATCATGAAGTTGTGCAAAAGTATGTAACAGGTCGAAGGAAACATTTGCGACCCTATAAAGTATATATATTCTTGATCAGCATCAACAGCCGAGTCGATTTAGCCCTGTCCGTCTGTCCGTCAGTCTGTCCGTCTGTCTGTCCGTCTGTCCGTATGAACGCGTGTTTCTCAGAGACTATAAGAGCTAGAGCCACAAATTTTTGCATGTAGATAGGTGTATACCCGATTCAAAACGAGTTTGTTTCAGATTTGAAAAATTCCTCCCTCCTCTCCCCCTTTAAGCGCAAAAAACTGTCAGAGCCACAATTTTTTAGATAAGACCTTCCAAACTTTATATATATATAGAAAGGCCCAATATCTATCTATTCTGAAAAAGATCACTAAGATCGGACAATAAACACCGAAGTTACAGGGTATTTTGTGCGGGGCCTCGACTTTGTTTTGTTTTAGCATTGACAAAAATTTGTTTCTTGGTTTGTGCATTGTCATTGGTTGGTTTGTTATACGAGGTGTGTTCAAAAAGTATCGCGAATTTTGAATTTTCGCGGGTTACGTATATTCGAATTTCGATTTTTTTTTGTGGCGTTATGTTGGTACTCATGTCTCTCACTTATGCCGACAAGCTCGGCCATTTTGAATGTTCACTTAATTGTTGACAGCTGCTTTGCTTGCACATGTTTTGGATCGTCTTCGATTTTTACCTATTCAAAAAAATGGATCAAAGAACCTGTATCAAATTTTGTGTGAAAAACGAAATTAAGTGCGCGGATGCATTCCGAATGTTGACTGTGGCATACGGAGAAGCTACCTTGGACCGAAGCAATGTTTATCGGTGGTACAAAATGTTCTCAGAAGGCCGAGAAGATGTGAACGACGAAGAGCGTGCCGGACGCCCGAGCACTTCAACAACAGACGAAAAAATTAATGAAGTGGAGAAAATGGTATTGGCCAATCGTCGAATCACCGTTAGAGAAGTTGCTGAGGACCTAAACATATCGATTGGCTCGTGCCATTCGATTTTTATCAATGATTTGGGCATGAGACGGGTCGCCGCGAAATTCGTACCAAAATTGCTCAATGGCGACCAAAAAACAGCATCGCATGAACATTGCTAATGAGATGTTAAACTCTGTCCGCGACGACCCAAATTTGCTCCAGAGGGTCATAACTGGTGACGAATCGTGGGTTTATGGTTATGACGTGGAAACCAAAGCTCAATCATCTCAATGGAAGCTGCCGCACGAACCAAGACCGAAAAAAGCGCGCCAAGTTCGGTCGAATGTGAAAGTTTTGCTGACAGTTTTCTTCGATTGCAGGGGCGTGGTGCATCATGAGTTCTTGCCACAGGGAAGAACGGTCAATAAGGAATTTTACCTGCAAGTTATGCGCAATTTGCGCGAAGCAATCCGCCAGAAACGCCCGGATTTGTGGAAGAACAAAAATTGGCTTTGCACCACGAAACACACATCGTTGCTTGTGCGCGACTTTTTTGGCCAAAAACAACACACTAATGATGCCGCAGCCACCGTATTCCCCAGATCTGGCCCCCTGTGACTTTTTCTTGTTCCCTAAACTGAAGAGGCCCATGAAAGGACGACGTTACCTACGCTTGCGGAAGACGGCTCGAAGGAGGAGCGAACAAGATAAAAAAATGATTTTTTGAAGTGCTTCGAAGATTGGAAAAACCGTTGGCACAAGTGTATAATATCTCATGGGGATTACTTTGAAGGGGACAAAATAGATATTCATGAATAAATAAATAATTTTTTGAAAAAACGCAAAATTCGCGGTACTTTTTGAACACACCTCGTATATCGCCCGATACCCATCTGACTACTAAGACGAGGATTGTTTAAATTGCGAATAATTTAAAAATAGTCTAGTTCTTTAATTCTAATATAATATCAAGCAATCAGAATGATGTTAAGTCATTCTGGTCACTTCGGAGTCCAGCGTAGTTTTCGATGTACGCCCATCTCTAGCTCTGGCAAATGCAAAGAGTTTTTTTTGTCTGCGTCGCGTGCCAATCCTCTCTTTCTCTCTCTCCCTCTCTCTCCTAATTATACTCTGTACCAAAGGTACATAGAGTATAATAAGTTTGTGCAAAAGTATGTAACAGCACCTTAAATGATAAGTATTTAAGCAACTCAAGTCTTTATTCATATATCGACCCCATTGCTATTGCAATGGCCTCCTCGTGGTGTTCCCTGGATACCGATTTTATATAATATAATCGGGAGCAAATGCGAGGGGCGACCCCAACTGGTACAGAGTATAATATAGTCGGGCTTGACCGACTTTCTTCCTTGTTTTTTCCATGAAGACAATTGGACACGTGCAAATAAACACTCTAAATTCTAACTAACTGATTGGCGGACGACCTTTTTAAATGACCTTTTTTATTTTCTGGTACTGTATTAATCAAATAGGTCTATGAAGTCTGCGTCAGAGCAATTCGTTTTCAAACAACACGAGAGTTTAAGGTTTTATGAAGCCACTGAAGGAGCTAAAGACATTTAATAAGTATGAGTTTCCAAAGTACTTTGGAAAATGCAAGAAGGGACTACTTTGGAAAATCCGGCTATTTTATAAACTATACCCGTAATAAATAATACCGAGCAACAAATTCGGTATAAAAGTAAACTTTTTAACATACTTATTAAGCCCTTAGGTAATCTTAATGCTAGTTTCGCTGTACTACTTGGTAGGTTTGGCGGGAGGTGGGCTGCTATTTTGCCAGGAGTTTGCGCGTAAATTGCTTTACTTTGGTGTTGCAGAACGTACGTCTACCACATATCTAAAAATTCTTAAAAAGTGTTAAAAATTTGCACCATCTCCACTTCGATAGTGTTGAACCACTTTCGGAGCATTCACTGTGGTAAACTCCTTTTGGGCATTTGGTGCATGTCACGAAAACCAGTCAAACCTCATTTGTGCCATGGCAATGCAGCACAGCTCCTCAGTCTCTCTCAGCCAGTGTGGAGTGGAGTCTTCATCTTGGTTGTGCATCACGAAATGCTTTTTTGGAGCAACAGCCGCCGTCGCGACCACAGCAACCGCAACCGCATCTTGGCTCGTTGTTTTGCTGTTGTCTTTGACAATTATTTACCGTTGGCGCTTAACTGTTAATTTGCCAGGCAGGCAGCCAGGACCAGTTTCCACCAGTGCATCCTCTTCGACTGCATCGACAATTGAAACATGCCACGCATTTTTTATGGCTCTTAATCTGACAACGGGGCAAATATGTTTGTCCATTTCTCAGACTCTCGCACACACGCACACACAATTGGAAAAGTAATTAAATGTTTTGCTGCCATGGTCGATTTCTGCTTGTTTTTCGTTTGCTTGGCTTTCCATTTTGTTAGAAAATAAATTACAGGATGAGAGCGCCATTAAAGTGTAATTAAATAATAGTCAAAATGACAGGCCAGTGTTAGCAGATTGATTGATTGGAGGATGTGCAAGCTTTTCTGAGTTAATTGAGCCGGTTAAATTGATTATAAGTTTGGGCAACATAAATCAGTTCCTTAACCGTCATAATATTATCGTTCAAGCCGAAAGAAAATGTCACAAAATCCTATTCATGAAATCACTTTATTTGCTCTTTCATTCGCTTCACTCTGTCCGAAACTTGTTAAACTTGTTAAAAATAATGTTCAAGCCAACCCAATCAGCATTCCCCTTTTTGTGTGCTTTTTAAGTTCTTCAAAACTTCTTTTCAAACATTTCTATCGCCTCCCCAACTCATCTTTAGCTGCTTGGCTGACCTTGCACTTGCCTCTGACAAACACAACAAAATTGGAGAAAAAAGCGAACACCCAAAAACAAGGTCAACACCGCCCGTTTCTTCTACTCCTCCGCCGCAAACTAATTTGAGGGTCAAACAAGTTTTCTCCAAATGGACGCCAAATGGCAGAAAAATCGAATAAACCTCGCAGCGAGCCGCAAAGAAATCAATTGTTCATTTGCATATGCATGAATTTTCCTCCAGTCGCCTCCGTCCCCAGGTTCAGGTCAGTTCTTCTGCTTTATTGCACGACCTCAATATTTATTTGTTTGTCTGTTTGCACTGTCCCCGCCCATTCAGGCGCTCAATTTCCATTTTTCAACCTGGTCTGGGTCTGGGCTGCATCTTCAGTGAAGCATTTTTCACGATTTTTCACGAATTTCTCGCTTTACTTGGTTTGTTTTTTCTTGTTCGACTTTTGTTTGAGTAACGATTCTTTGGCTTTCCTACAGCCCTTGGCCACTTGCCCGTCAGCTTTGGCGAATTGAATATGAAAAAAAAAATTGCCACTAATTTCCCACAAAACTGTGAATAATACGAAAAGTAGACTAAATGGTGGTAGAAATTGAGTGGGAAATTCGATTGTTTATCTAAAGGAATTTGGGTATCCTTAAGCTCGCTGTCAGTGGGGTGCCATTTATTGGAAATATCGAAGAAAGGGGAAACGCTTAGATAATGTGACAATCCTACAAGTTTTGGCAAATGCAAAGAAACTGACAATAAAGAAATCAGGCTTTATCTGTCAGAGAATAATTGTGATTATTCCAGTTTGTTGTAGGATCATCTGACCATTTTAAGAATAATGATGTAAGTAAAATCCTATAAAGAAGTACACATTTTCCGTCTTCATAATTTCTACTTTAACTAAGAAACAAACTCATCCTAAACAGAAAAAAGAATCGCAAAAAGTCAACCAAGGAAAGTTAATTTGCTCAATATTTCCATGAGACACTTTGCTGGGCAGAATCTAACGAAAGAGTCTTTGAGCCTCAGGAAACTGCAAGTGTGTATGCGTGCTAGTGATCTTTTAGTTCAACTAGGACAGAAAAGACACTTGGCTTGATTTACTGATTGAACATATTTTGCGAGCTCTGGTCATAAATCTACCAAAATCTAGCACATTCGTTGACAAAAGTAGAGTAATCTCTCTTTTTACTTTACCTTTTTTAGGAATCGTACTCGCAACCTCGTATTCAAGTCAATTAACAGCATCTTAGCGCAATCGTCTATCGAGCACTCGTGTGACGGTGCGACAAATCACGTTAGCGAATGCACCCAAATGTTAAGTACTCAACATGGAAAAAAACTATGGTGCAGTTGGTAAGACCGTTGCCTTAGCACAACGATGGGCAAGCCCTTGCTCTCATTGATCTTATTGTCATTGCCCGGGACGGGAGTTATTTTACGGTAACTGGCGCCACGCAGACGCATTAAAAATTGAATTGTTACCGCACACAAGCTAGACAGTATGGCAAGCATATTTGCCTCTCTTCGAAGAGAAAACAACAACAAATCTGCGTATTGGGGCATGGCGCCAGCCTAAAACAAATACATGCAGTGTGTATTTGGCTATCGAGACAAGCTTCGCTAATAAGGGTTGATTTTTCTGTTGTTGTTGTTGTTAGACTGCTCTTAAAATCAAATATCGTGGGCACCGTTGCCTTAGAACGTCGAAATCATGGGTGATTTGAAAAATTTTTATACCCTTGCAAAGGGTATTATAAAATTGTCCGGATGTTTGTAACGCATTAAAGGAAGCATCTCCGACCACATAAAGTATATATATTCTTGGTCAGCATGACGAGCTGAGTTGATTTAGCCCTGTCCGTCTGTCCGTCTGTTTCTATGCTATCTCCTCCGTCAGTTTTAAAGCTATCCTCACCAAAGTTTGCACGAAGACTTTTGGTACAAATACGCTGCGCATTTGTCGGAACCGGCCGGATCGGATGACTATAGCATATAGCTGCCATAGGAACGATCGGTTGAAGAACTAGTCTTAAAGAGAAAAACTTTTTTGTTTTTAATGGAAACGCCTCTAAAGTACGTATTTCTTAGTTTACTATCCCTTCCCATGATTTCACTAAGTTTGGTCGAAATCGGATGACTATAGCATATAGCTGCCATAGTAACGATCGGTTGAAAAACTAGTTCTAGTGAAAAAAAACTTTTTTGTTTTTAATGAAAACGTCCTTATCATTGGCATACACTTATTTTATTTACTTTGGACACATTTCTAAAAAAGTTTTATCAAAATCGGATGACTATAGCATATAGCTGCAGTATGAATGATCGGTCGAAAAAGAAGTTGAAGTGAGAAAAACTTTTTTGTCTTAAAGGGTGTCTTCTCAATTCGAAAACCCGTTTTTTGGACCCTTTTTAAAAAAATTCTTATTTGAAAACGCAAAGAATAATTGAAAACTTTTTTTTTTTATTGTATTACAAAAGGTTCAAAGTAAATAAAAAATTTTTTTGCCTCGATACGAGGGCTGTTCAAAAAGTAATGAGACTTCAAAGTTGGTGGTGGAAAAAAAGGTGTCGTCACGGCGGCCACGATTCGGGTCTCCAGAGCGTCCGAAATGAAAAAACCGGGTTATAATCAGTATAGATGTAATTCTCGGGTGAACCTCAAACTTAATTTTGTGATTTTTTTGACAAAATGGCAGCCATTCAAAAAAATTCAAAATTTCGGGCTTTTTTTTGTAGTTTAGTGTAAAAAAAAATAGTAAAAAATGTTTTAAAATTATGGTCGAGGTTCACCCCGAGAATGGTGACAATTCTGCGTCGATTCCACTTTGTTTCATGAAAATCGGTTCAGTTGAACTGGAGATATCATGGCCGCCAGTTCGAAAAACGTGGTTTCGAGATAAACGCGTTTTAATTTATTTGGGTTTGTTTTCAAATCCTTTTGGGGGATATTTTTGAATATCCAAGCTATAAATAAATCCAAAAAAAAAAAGTCGAAAAAAAGTTGCTCAATGAGAAGACCCCTTAAATGACATCGCCTCCAAATTTCGCAATTAACAGTGTATTATGCTTTTCCATGATTTCACCAAGTTTAATAGAAATCAGACATCTTTATAGTATAGATCCCCCTAGAAAAGTAATGTCCAAAAGTTGTCTTAGAAAAACTTTTTTGTTATCAATGGAATGCAAGGTAAAGAACTTCGGCCGAGCCGTACCCTATTTTTTTTTTTTAAATGGGATCGCTCAATTTCGTAATTAACAGTGTATTATGCTTTTCCATGATTTTACCAAGTTTGGTCGAAATCAGACACCTTTATAGTATAGATCCCATAGAAAAGTAAGGTCCAAAAAGTAGTCTTATTTTGGAAAACCTTTTTGTTTTCAATGGAAGCTGCAAGGGTATACAAATCTTCGGCCGAGCCGAAGTTAACTTTCCCCTATTTTTTGATTTCACACCTTCATTATAAACCCTTTCATTCCTGCTTCTCATCGCTTTAATTTCATCGTATTACCAACATCTTTGCTGCCTTTCAATAAAGTACTTCTAGGAATATCTTCTGTTCGAAATTCGTAGCCGTCATCTTCACCAGCTACTATCACAAGCTGTCCTAACTTCAATATTTTCATCCAACTGAACCCGGAAGATGAAAAAGCTTATTTCTTGATCCAACTATTTGGCAGAGGAACAAAGCTCCCAAAAAGTTAAAGCACTTAATTAAATTTACGTCAAGTTTAACAAAATATTAGTTTATTAAACGAAGCTTTTTACTGTGACGAGAGATTCAAATTGGCTCGTAAACAGATTTAGATTTAATCAAATGATACCCCACAGCCAGATGGTTGGGTTTTTTTTTTGGGTAATAAAGTCAATATACCAGATATATTTCAATGTGGCGACTCGATTAAATATGCCAGAGCAGCCGCTAGCCTGCAGGACACAGACGAAGGACATGAGAAATGGCAGCAGATTTAGCCACATACATGTGCTACGTATGTGTATGTGTGGGCCAAATGCTTTTAGCTGTATAAACTATCATCGTCAGATTTTCCTTTTTTTTTATTTTATGTATTTTTTTTCTCTCTCTCGGATAATTCGGTTGCGTTGTGGCGTAAAATTAGTAGGATAGTGAGGCGGAGGGAGGATAGGGAGAAGCGGCAAAGAAAAATCGAAAATGTTACGCTTGAAAATTGCCTGTCAAATGACAAAAATGGTTTCATTTTTGTGTGCCCTCCTTAATGGCTGTTGGTCATTTTTTATGACTCGGGTTCTTAATGCCGTCCCTTTTTTTTTTTTTTTGCTTCAATAAGATTAGGCAGTCTGTGGTTAGAGTGGGAGGAGGGTCTTGGGTAAAAATTGAAAATAACATTTCTCACATTTGGCGTAGCCCCAACATGTTGAACAATTTGTTAGAATGTTGAAAAGTTCTTAAAGGTCGAATGAAAGTGAATGGAGATGAGTTAAAACATGGTCATGAATAAATATGATTGTTTGACATTTAAGTGTCCTAAGTTACTCATTAGAAAAGTTGCCTAATGGCAGTTGTTGGCATTGTTAAAGAAGGAAAAGCAAATGTTAAGAAATTCAAATTACCTTTTTAGTGATTTCGACTTGGTAGTTAAAAAAAAAGTTTTTGAAAGGTTTTATGGTTACTCACGCCTTCCTAGCTTAAAAGTTTTCTCTACCAACTAATTGGGCCAAAGTCTCCCTCTTCCCTCCCAAAGCCTCTTATTTTTACCCATTCTGAAAACACCTTGTGCTATATTTGCAATTACAAACGGCTTAAATGCACATAAATCGCTTCCACACAATTGCATCGGCGGCTGGCTAACGAGTCCCGCCTCGGGGCCTCTAAAGATATAAACATTGCCATATTTAATGAGGCATAAACATTTCAACTGCTCTTTTGCTTTTGCCGGGCTTAGCGGCTTGTTATCTACCATCGCCTCAACCACAGAGAGCATCTTCTAGGCGAGGCGCAATGTCCACGACATAAAACTGTCAAAAAGTCGCCTATATAAATCGCTAAACTAAATGCCTTTCATAGTTTAATGTCACCTCTGGGGGATAGCAACCAGCAAAGATCTATGGTGCACAGGAGCCCCGGCCAGACAACGTGTCTCTATCGAGGTCTTCTCGGTCTTCTCGGTCTCCTTGCTTCCACGCCTCGTTGTCATTAAAAGCGCATGAATTATGCAGTAGGCCAAGTGAACTACTTGCAGGTCCAGTTCCAGTTCCACTCGGCCAGTGTCGTCCGCCAGTTTGTTTGTTGTTTTAATTAACTAATTAAGATTTTTCTATGTCGCTTGTTGCAAAGGTAAGGAATGCTTGCATTATTTGTTGCAGCCAAGTTGCTAAGGACCCAATTAACCTTTTATGGCCATTTGGCACAATAACGAAGAGCTACCAAGAGCGAAGAGCAGAGACAATGGACAACCCGCTGCCGTGGCCGTATTTGGTCACAGGGTAGACCAGACAATGGCCACTCATAAATTCCAGCTACAAATTGACATTGAAAATTTGTTTGTGTTAGTTGCTTACCTTCTCCATATGTTGGGTTAAATACGCGTGACGAGAGCTGCAAAAAAACGGGAGAGAAAAAATGTTACGATAAGAATTTATTATCATATGCAGGTTGGTTGGTTGAATGTTGTATTTAATTATTTCCAGCCACAATTTATGACACTTTATCCATATGGATGAGGCCAAGAAATGCATTACGATTTCCCCCCTCCCCCCAAAAAAAAAACTAAACTAAACAGCAGGCAGCTGTTTAAATTCCCAGCATGTATATTCATGTTAGTATAGGTATTAAATTTATGATTATTATATTTTAAATGTACTTTTCGGCATGCTTCCGGGTGTGTTTTGCATAATATTTAAGAGGATTATTAATGAGATTTTCACAAAGTACTAAAATAGTGTGCAATTCAAGCGGAAAACAAATGGAGTTCTGTGTGTGTTTGAAGAAAGCTGTAAATAGGCTAAAAAAATGAATTTTAGTTTTCGGAAGGGCTGTGATGTGGTGGTACAGAGTGCTTACACTGCGAATAAAAAAACTTTTACACAATTGGTCATCTTCACCAGCTGTTGAAGTAGGCTTCAAACTTTAATGTTCAGATTTGGCATTCAGTTGAAGTTCTATTTCTTGGCTTTGGTCTCCGTTTATTTTTCAAAAATTGTTGGCCGTTGGCACTTTGAGCTTATTAAACAGAAGGGAAAAACGCTTGCAAAAGCAGAAATTAAGTTAACAAATAGTGGCTTAGCTCGAAATGCTTTTTAGCATTATGAGCACCGTATGGCTCTTACATCCAAGACACGCGTCCCGTAATTGATCTCAAAACGCAGTTAAATGCAACCAACTACAAAATACAAGCACCGCGACTCTGCGACTTCTGCTATTTTAAAAAAATTTGGAGTGGGTGGAGATATTTTTTTTTCACCCCCGGGGTTTTTCCCCCCCTCCTTCTTCCCGGGTTTTTTTTTTCCCGGTTTTTTTTTTTTGTTTTTTTTAAAAAAAAAAAAAAAATTTTTTTTTTTTTTTTTTTTTTTTTTGTTTTGTATATAAAAGATAAAAAAAACTCCCCCCGCAAAAAAAAAAAAAAAAAAAAAAACATTTTTGGACCGTACGTTTACCGTATTATTGAACTAAGCGAAGGAATGTTGGTACCGGTAAGGTTTCTTTTTTTGTTGAAGAATTTATGGTTTTCTTGTCACTTTTTAAGAAGGCGAAAAACGTCTGGCAGAAGACATCTTCAACATTTCTTCAATTTTGCGGACGCAGATAACGACATTCTTCCTATCGGAAAGTGTGGGACTCAGTTCGCGAAACAGTATGCATTTTAAAAACAGCTGAGGTGGCCATAGCTAAACTTTAAGCCGAAAATATAGTTTTGGGTGATTTTTATTCTATTTGGATACACTGCAAATTGGAAATATCGAAAATACGTCTACTTAAGCGAAATCGCTGGTTTAGGAAATATGGAAGCGTGAGAAATCCTTTTTTGAGAACAAAGCTTTTCTAATTGTCATATTTTTTGACCCAATGTATAATGTAATGCTAAAAAAGTCTTGTATTCCGCTTTTAACAAATATTTATGCACGAATTTCGTCGGTTGCTGATCAATCACTGTTTAATGATGAATGTTTTAATACTGAAAGCGCCGACGAAGTAGCAAGTTTTGTTAACAAATAAGCTACTGGAATTTATTAACATTTTTCTTGCACATAAACATATTCGTAGCCATGAAAACATTCTAAATTGTTGGTCAGAAATCTTCCACACAAAGCTCCCGTTATGAGATTTCAACAGTTGTACTATCTTTAAAATAATACGAAATGTGAATATCGATAATTTTACTTTAAATGTCAAACGACTAAAACTTTTATGTTGAATATTGTTTCTTTATATTACAAGGGAATGAAATGATTTGTACTTATTCCAGAACTAGCATTTTGACAATAATAAAAAATATAAACTTTTACCGTATCGAAACCGAAATAAATTAAAAACCGAAAAAGAACCTTTTACCGAAACATTCATTTCGGGTCGTACGCGTGTACCGGAACCGAAAATGGTATTCGGTATTAATCCTTGTATATACTTATGTTTATAAGTATCTAGGAGCTTTTTTAAATTTTTGCCACGATCATATATTCCACAGTTTGGTAGGTAGCTGCTTTGGATCTTTTAGCCATATTTTGCAATCTGCATTTTTGATCGATATGCCATGGGATTGACAAAAATCGGATAAACGATAGTCAAGTTATAAGCAAAAAAAAGTTGCTTTCTGCAGCTAATGCTATAAAATATTTACATGTACTTTTGCAGGTACAGAGTATTCAACAATCGGGCTTGGCAAAACAATCTCAATCGATTATTATATAAAAAGCGCATATATTTGCAGAGCGCATCGTAATTTACAAACGTAAAGCAAATATAGAATCATAGAATGTCCTTTAACCGATGATTTTCTTGCCACTTTTCTTTGAAAGCGTAATTTTCAACCACCCCTTTTACAAAATGAGACTTGCACGAAACTCTCGCAGCTTTTTAACGGCGATTGAAGTACGTATATTGATTAACATGTTTTACACCAATGATGCTCGAGATGACAGTTCAATGGCTGCGATAGGCTATCCCTAGATGGCTGGTGATCAGTGAAATACCGACAATTTCTGGCAGTAATTTTTCATTAATTATTAAGCGATAGACCCAGCTGTTGGGTTTTTTTGTGGCAGCTCTTGCCACACTGATCATCGTTATCACGAGCCATCTAGCAAGGCGGCTAGCGCAAGTTTATACCAATGATGCTCGAGAAAACAGTTTATTGGTTGCTCGGAGATGCTTCCTTCTGGCTGTTACATACTTTTGCAGAAACTTATTACACTCTGTGTACCTCTGGTACAGAGTACAAAAAGGTAGCTAGACGCTTGCTAAAACTTTAAGGTGGCCTTAGATTGAGCCGTTCTCTGACAAGTTAAATGCCTTAGCTCATACCCAGCTAAAAACGAGTGGCGCCGCAACCTTGACTGGCGAAAAGCTGATAGGTTTAAGCTAGGTAGAAACAAAAAAAATGATTTGCAATTATTTAGCAAGTTACCCTTGCTAAGTGAATTCAACATTCTCTGCAGCCTGCTGCAATAATCAAAATAAAATACAGCCAAGGCATTGCCAATGACTTCTGCTCTCCGCATATCAGCCAATTATAATTTTAAACAAAACACCAAATATAAACAAACACAGTGCAGTAAGACCGTTTGACATTTGGTGGTATTTTACTGTTGAAGGGTATTTTGGCGTTGAGCAGTCACACTGTACCCTAAGCAGGGATCCCAGCGGAAAAAGCAAGGTCTAGATTTAGTTTGTCTGAGTATATAGATTTTAATGAAATCCATTTTCTGAATAGCAAACCTTTTAAGGATTTCGGAAAGCAAAATCCTAAGGAAAGCTGCCTTAAACTAAAGTTCAAAAGTTTTTCTTCTAGTCCCAGGCCTTAAAAATCTATTCAGTTTGCCTGCGGAAAAGTTACAATATTTTTTTTTTATTTTGCATCGCTTTATTAAACTGCAATTTGTTGACCCATTTCTTATGATTGTTAAACTTTGGTCACGTTCTCTCGCTATAGAGCAGCGTCTTTCTCCACCCTTTCTCTTTCCACCCACATACACATGATTATCGCACATTATTTTCCTGCTTCTATGCTAAGCCAACCGGTTGGGTGTTTGGACTCCACCCCGACTCGACACGTCGGGCCAGTCAGCCTGATAAAAATCGCATGATGAACCACTCCAGGCGGCTCCCAGCGTTGTGTGTGTGTGTGGCTTGCATGCCAGATGACCAACTCACCTAGAGATACAATTTCACTAATTAAGATGCCCTAATTAGAGAAGCGACAGCAGTTGCCAAGGCAACCAAGAATCTGTACAAATATTATTAATAAACTTTAGCCAGAGAGCTTGATAAAACTCAATTAATGACTGCAGCAACCGAAAGGAAACGCAAACTAATTAACAGAAACGAACTAAAACGAATTGGGTCAAAATGTGCTTGGATTGGTTTTAAGCAGCTTAAAAAACTGGCGACAATCGATAGTGCGGAGCGAAGACCACCCAAAAACTAGAGGGAGTTCATTAAATGATTGGAAGTTCAATCAAGTTTAAGCCCCTCTTACGTAAGCGATAGGTCCATAGCACTTTAATGTTTTTTTTTTGTGTTCTGTTTCTTTTATTAAAAGGCGTAAATTATTCGCTAATGAGCTAACATCATTGTTTATTTTTTCTCTTTTTATTAACTACAAAATCATTTGCGCAATTTGTGGATTGCTCAAGTCAATTTTCCATGTCCGTCATAATCATCGATGAGCGAAGGTCATATGCAGATGTATTTATGTATGCTCAATGCTTCTTTTGAATACAAACATTTACATAGAGCCCCGGGAAACCAGTTTTTCAGTTTTCAGACGTCATCTTCTGCCGTTTCATTTGTTATATCGAATTTTATGCGGCTAGATTAAGTCGAAATCTGAGCTCGTGTAACTGAAAGCAATTTGCTTTTTGCGGCTTATCGATTTCTGGGAATGTCTTGGCAAACCGAAATTTAATTACAAAACAATAAAAATGCCAGGCAATAATTTGTGGCAAGTTGTTTTCGCGAAATATGCGAATTATTTGCGGAACTACAATGCGGCATATCTTTGGTTAAAGGGACAAGGAGTCTTGTTGTTATTTGCTGTGTCGTGTCAGCATCCGGGGAATGTAAACTGCAAAATGGGCAGGCAAAGTCAAAGGGAAGGCACAAGGGGTCTGAGAATTGCAGTCCAGAAATTGCAAATCATGCAATTTGTGTGCACTTCGAATGCAATCAGCAAAACTATTTGATTTATGATCATTTCTGCAGTTTTGCACTAATTTTTCAAATCACAAAAGCAAAACGAGAGACGACAACGACAGCAACTAGAAAAGCCTGACTCGACATAAAAATTAATCATGACTTTTGAAAGATGAGAAGGCCCAAAGGAGTCATTACAATCAATAACGAAAATCGATTTTAACCCATCCAAGGGACATTGCATAGTTTTGTAATAATTGTAGGAAAATAAGGTAACCGACAATGAAAAGTTTTATACTTTATTCAGTAAGTTAAAGTCGACTTTTAAATACCCAAAAATTTCATTTGTTTAAGTATTTAAAGTCATCGTAAAGTTTGTCAAGCCTGCATATCATCTTTAGAGACCCAGCTCAGCTATTTGAAATGGTAATATCTGAATTTTCATTCACTTACCACTTTTTCCACACGGGTGTGTGCGCCTCAGTCCACCGAAACCCTTGGTAGGTGTGTTTCTAATTACTAGCTTCTTCTCTTGTTGTCTTGACTAAGACTAGTGCCCTCTATTGCTCTCTTACAACGAAAAAGCTAAGTGAAACAGTTTCTGCCTCATTGTTTTCTGTCTTTCATGTTTGCACTTATCAGTGAAAATATGGGTTGACCGTTTGATTATAAAAATCTTCTTTTTTTGGATTTATATAACTATTTGCATAATGGCCTTTTCTTCCATTGCCTACCAATTGATTTTTAATTTAAGAACAACGTCGGGGTCACCATTTAAATCGATACAGAACTACAGCCATGCCCATTCGAGGGTTAAGCCAGCTTCTGCTTGGTCTTCGTCGTTGTCGTCTTTGTGGTAGCCTCTTCCCTGTATTCCACTCGACGCATAAAACTTGTAATTATGCGGCATTGCCAAGTTGTAACTTCCTTTTTAGGGGGCCAGCCTCTGAACATTTTGCATTGTGATAAACGAGCCTAGGGTCTCCACGACCACGGCGAGATCACTCTACGGGGCCAACATCTTTATTATGAATTATGGCCATCAACATTGCATTTGTGTTGTGTATGCGTCCGTTTATCACTCTGTAACGAGGCCAGGACTTGCCCCTGCTTATCTCTCTCTCTCTCTTAAACAATGGAGAAAGAGAGCAAAAGAGGGTGAGAAACTTTTGCCAACATGTTGCAACTAATTACATAAAGCGACACGTGCAAGTTGTAATTTTATTTGTTACAACTTGAAATTAGCATGAATTTGCTAATTAGCTGCGATTGTAAAAGTTGCAGGCGAAACGTCTCGATAACGATGGCCTCGCGTAGCTGCATGGGTTTGTTGTCGGGCGAGATATTTAATTTGGCGAACGAGTTGCCACTAGTATGTGGAGCTGTTTGGCTTCGCTCTACCCACTGCCAAAGTCAGTTTACAGTTTCAGACTATCTAAATATGTATGCTATACTGACGACTTGTTTGGACCCTGTGAGTGTGTGTGTAAGCAATTTTCTAAATAGGTTACAATTGGTAAAGAGTAGGAAGTTGAGGAATGCAATAGAAAATGTTTATTCTAAATGTTTTTGAATGGAAATGTTTTGTTTATTTACTTTTTATGGAAAAAATCATTTATTGATTGCCCCGAAACAACAGTGCTGCAAATCGGTTAGGAGTAGGGAGTCGGAGTCTATTCTTACTACAAAATACTTGAATTAAGAATGTTTTGGGATTTATTTCGAGCTAATTAAAAAAAAAAAAAATAGCGGAAAGTTAGCTTCGGCTCGGCCGAAGTTTTGTATACCCTTGCAGCTTCCATTGAAAACAAAAATGTTTTTCTAATAGCCTATTTCCACTATAGCAAATATGTACTTTCTCATTTTCTCACATACCCAAAAATATGCAACATTTTTTCCATAGAAAAAAATGTACATATTTAATATATGTGTCCATTCGCCACGAGTGATAACAGTGTTGTAAAAAGAAAATACTAGATTATTTGGTATTAATGTCACAAAAAAATCAACCCTGATGTTATCGATGTCACAAAAAGTCAACCCTGGTTTAAAATTTATTTGAAATGATAATTGAAGGTAAGGGCTAGTTTCATAATATTATTCTTAATATTAATAAATTTGATTTCAAATGGCTCCAAAACGTAAGTCAGTGTCTTGGAAGGACTCCATAAAGTCATGCTCATGGATCTGTGGGAGAAGAATTTTGTCGCGGGACACCCATTTATTTGGAAGGATGGTTGCCAAATTAATTGAATGGAAAGACGTTCGCAAAAAAATTAGACATTTAAAGCGCAAATACAAGCAAATACGAGATAAGTAGGGATTTTTTTATACAGGTCTGAACTAAAAACGCAAGGTGTTTCAGACGGTGCTCTATCAAAATGAGAGCCGTAAAGTCACGCAGCCATCATCCCTCTTTCTCAAACAGTGTGTTGAGGTAAAGTGACTCGTGTGGCTTACTGGCCTCACATGGGAATTCAGTTTGCCTGTAGAAACGCAAACTGGATCAGGCCGAGATGACACCGTTTGTAAAGGCTATGGTGGCTGCCACAACAGAGTAGATGGAGGTACTTGACCGACAAGCAACTGCTCGCTTGGAGATTAAGGAGCGCATGGAGAATGCCACTATAGAATTTTAGTCTAATTGTTCAAACTATAAAAGAAAATGTTAGAAGCTAGTATATTGTTTTAATTTATTTGATGTTGAGTCTTTATGAATTTTTTCTTTAGTTTTATTTGGCAAACACAAATCAAACTTGTAATTTTTTTGTCTTTTGTCACTTTTATTTGAGAAAGTACTTAAGCAATAATTATAAAATAATGTCTCATACCAAATGCAACTGCATTTATTGTTTTGAGCTCCATAGAACTTAGTGCAAAGATGTAATGCATAATAACTCAAATTTGAATTGTCAGCTGCCATTCACATGTTCACGAAACTGTAAAATATGTACATATCATATGGAAACGCTCAGAAAAAAAATATGTACATCTCGAAATATGTGATCATAGTGGAAATAGGCTATAAGACTACTTTTTGGACATTACTTTTCTAGGGGATATATACTATATAGATATCTGATTTCGATAAAACTTGGTGAAATCTTGGAAAAGCATAATACACTGTTAATTACGAAACTTGGAGCGATCCCATTTAAAACTAAAAAGTTTTTCTCACTAGAACTTCTTTTTCGACCGATCAATCATACTGCAGCTATATGCTATAGTTATCCGATTTTGATAAAACTTTGTAAAAATATGTTAATGTATATAAAATTAGAATATGCCAATAAAAATGACGTTTTCATTAAAACCAAAAAAGTTTTTCTCACAAGAATTAGTTTTTCAACCGATCGTTCCTATGGGAGCTATATGTTATAGTCATCCGATTTCGACCCAACTTTGTAGAATTGTGTAGAAGTATATAAAATGAGTGCATGCCAATAATAAGGACGTTTTCATTAAAAACAAAAAAGTTTTTCTCACAAAAACTAGTTTTTCGACCGATCGTTCATATGGCAGCTATATGCTATAGTCATCCGATTTCGACCAAACTTAGTAAAATCATGGGAAAGGATAGTAAACTAAGAAATACGTACTTTGGAGGCGTTTCTATAAAAACAAAAAAGTTTTTCTCACTAAAACTAGTTTTTTGACCGATCGTTCCTATGGCAGATATATGCTATAGTCATCCGATCCAGCCGGTTCCGAAAAATGTGCAGCGTATATGTACCAGAAGACTTCGTGCAAAGTTTGGTGAGGATAGCTTTAAAACTGTCGGAGGAGATAGCATAGAAACAGACGGACAGACGGACAGAAGGACAGACGGACAAGGCTAAATCAACTCAGCTCGTCATGCTGATCAAGAATATATATACTTTATGGGGTAGGAGATGCTTCCTTCAATGCGTTACAAACATCCGCACAATTTTATAATACCCTCTGCAAGGGTATAAAAAGGAATTTGGCATTCTAGCAATTCTCAAGTTCTTATTCTCCGAGTCGTTGTATGAATAACAAATTGCAAATGGGGTGATGGTGTGACAGCATTTGAAGCGTACTGAAGAGGCTTAGTCTACGCGACCACTGCCGTTGTTATATGTAATCTTTGTTGATTTCTGCTGATTATTGAATTATAATCAAGCCTAGGCGTTGAGCCGGCTAACAGCCACGTTATTTGAATGATTTTTCCGACTTAAATTTCGAAAAAAAAGCTACTGAAAGCTAACCATTTTTTACTATCCAAAATTGAGAGTAAATCACCAATGAACTAAATCAAGACCGCCTCTTGGTTTGACCCCTAAGCCTTGTTTTACACAGTACCAGTGGTTTAAAACCACCAAGAACCACTGAACCGAATCATTTTTAATTTCTCCCTGTCAACACATCATCAAAGCATTCATGATGATCGAACAGCTGGATTAAATTTCAGGTCTTCACTATCATTTGTTAACGAACGAATTAGTACCTTTTTTTATTTTTGTTGCGGTGTAATATATTCATTTCCTGCTCAAACACAGACAGCCTATTCTCTGCACACAAGCAGTTGATTCGTGCTTCTAAAACCATATTTCCCACAAAACCTCGCTTTCGATTTCCTCATCCGAAAAATGGCTGCTGCTGATGATCACCTGAAATCAGACTTTTCTTGTATTTTCATTTTCTGTTTAGCCGCAATTTATCTCATGTTGCAACCGGCAAGTGAAAAATTTGTAAAATGCATTCAGGTGCCGCAAAATATTTAAAGCATGCTGCTCTCTCGACTCGCTTCTGCCTTCCCCAGCTTCTGCTTGGCCTCGGCTTTTTTTTTTAGTAAGTCATTAAGTTGAGAGTTACCTAACTCTGGGATCGTCTGTGGCAATCTGAAAGAGCCCTGCAGCTGCCTGCCTGCCTGACTGCCAGTTGATTGAGCCCGTAATTAGGCCTCGCATTGCCAAGACTGACTCCGCTCATCTCTGATCTTTTAGCATTTCTCACATGTGAGCTGCCAACTTAATTAGACAGGTTCACTGACTATGTGGGTCGCCCAAGAAATTAACACCCCGAAAATGCTAAAATTCCGAAATCAACTATTATAAATCGAAACGCGATTTTAAGTGAAATTCTTGGCACGTTGAAGATACGAGAAAAGAGAAATAAAAGGCAATCACAATAAAAACAAACTGGGCAGGGCGGCCCGAAAAGGCGCTGAAGTGACCAAGAAGAGACTTCAAGCGCGTCGAGAGCGTCAGGTGAACAACCGTCTGATTACCTTTTGGAGATTTTTACAGCTATTTACTTGGCTCGCTTACCTCTCTCTCTCTGTCCCTTACTCTCTCTTTCTGTTGCTGCTGTTTGTTTTAGTGGCTGTTGTTGGTGGAACAACACCTGTTTTGATTTCCACCCAGCTAATTATAATTTTGGCTTTTTTTGTTTTTTGTTTATAAACAAAACACGAAAACTGTGAAAAAGTTGCCAAAGGTTGGCAAGCAAATGAGCAAATGTTTATGGAAAATGGCTTTATCAAGTGTTTGTGCGGGGCAAGTTTTGATATGGCATAATTATAACTTTGCTTTAGGGAAATGCCAGGGGAAATTGTAAGGAAACTGTGTAAAAAAAACTCTTACTAGAATTAATATTATCTGCGGTGCGAAAATTTACAAAGTGTTTCAATTTAAATTATTATTTTTATCAAGTATAATTGATGGTATTATTAGACCGAAGATCTTTTAAGGACGTTTGACTGGGGGACCAAAACGTGAACAATTTTGTCTTTGAGATTTCTTTGGCTACGCTTTTGACTTTGCAAAGTCAGCCGCTTTGATCTTTGCATGACAGGCGCTTGTGCAATTTGCAATAGCTACAAGTGGGTTTGATCAAAACAGTGGCCAAAACAGGGACCAAAACAGTGACCAAAACAGGAACCAAACAGTAGCCTAGACAATGGCCTAAACTGTTACCAAAACAGTGACTAAACAGTGACCAAAACAGTGACCAAAACAGTGACAAAACAGTGTCAAAATCAGTGACCAAACAATGACCTTAAGCTTGACCAAAACAGTGACCAAAACAGTAACCAAACAGTGACCAAAACCGTGACCTAAAACGTGACCAAAACATTGACCAAAACAGTGACCAAACAGGGACCAATCAGTGTCTAAAACAGTGACCTAAGACGTGACCAAAACAGTAACCAAAACAGTGACCAAAACAGTGACCAAGTCAGTGACCAAACATTTAACAAACAGTGACAAAACAGTGACCAAAACAGTCACCAAAACAGTGACCAAACAGTGACCAAATCAGTGATCAAACACTGACCAAAACAGTGACCAAACACTGACCAAAAGAGTGACCAAAACAGTGACCAAACAGTGACCATAACAGTGACCAAACAGGGACCTAAAACGACCAAAACAGTGACCAAAACAGTGACCAAACAGTGATCAACCAGTGACCAAAACAGTGACCAAACACTGACCAAAACAGTGACCAAAACAGTGACCAAATCAGTGACCAAATCAGTGACCAAATCAGTGACCAAACAGGACCTAAAACTTGACCAAAACAGTGACCAAAACAGTGATCAAAACAGTGACCAAAACAGTGACCAAACAGTGACCAAAACAGTGACCAAAACAGTGACCAAAACAGTGACCAAAACAGTGACCAAATCAGTGACCAAACAGTGACCAAACAGTGACCAAAACAGTGACCAAAACGGTGACCAAAACAGTGACCAAAACAGTGACAAAACAGTGTCCATATCAGTGACCAAACAGGGACCTAAAACTTGACCAAAACAGTGACCAAAACAGTGACCAAACAGTGATCAAACAGTGACCAAAACAGTGACCTAAAACGTGACCAAAACTGTGACCAAAACAGTGACCTAAAGCGTGACCAAACAGTGACCTAAACAGTAACCTAAAACGTGACCAAAGAAGTCACCAAAACAGTGACCAAAACAGTGAACAAAACAGCGACCAAAATAGTGAACAAAACAGAGACCGAAAACAGTGACCAAACAAAGAGATAATAGTTACCAAACAGTGAACAAAACTGTGACCAAAACAGTGACCAAACATTGCCCAAATCAGTGACCAAATCAGTGACCAAAACTGTGACCAAACAGTGACCAAACATTAAGCAACCAGTGACTAAAACAGTGACCAAAACTGTGACCAAACAGTGGCCTAAACAATTACTAAATAGTGACCAAACTGTGACCAAACATTTCCAAAACAGTCACCAAAACAGTAACCAAAACAATGACCAAAACAGTGACCAAACAGTGGCCCTAAAAGGGGCCAACAGTGACCAGAACAGTGACCAAATCAGTGACCAAACATTGACCAAACAGTGACCTAAGCAGTGACCTAAAACGTGACCAAAACAGTGACCAAAACAGTGACCGAAACAGTCACCAAACAGTCAGCAAAACAGTGGACAAAACAGAGACCAAAACAGTGACCAAACAAAAAGCACTGTTTTGTGGTTTGTCACTGTTTTGGTCACTGTTTTGGTCACGTTTTAGGTCACTGTTTCAGTCACTGTTTGTTCAACAAAGTCAAAACTACTTTATATTCTTTTGGAAGTATTCTAAGTTAAAGAGCTTTGGTCGTACCGGTTGTTCCACGAGGCCCAATCTTTTTATGTAAGCGGTTAAAATTAGCGTTGAGTATTCGAATTTTCTATTGCTTATAGCTCTGTTGTCTTTTTAACTCGATTTATCGTTGAATAAAACTGATTTCGGCATTTTGATTCAGAGATTATCATTAAAAACTGATCAAAATAAATCCATTTGGGGATTGGTTCTATGGTTTTAGGAAAAAATATTTTTAGAATTGTATCTAGATTACACTTAATAAAACAAATTTACCCTAGTCTAAATTCCTCTAGCTATTACAATCTCCACCACTAATGACGATCAAGAATATTATTCAGAAAAGCTACCTTCAGCCTGTTACCTACATTTGCACAAACTCACAACACCATCCCTCTCACTCTCTACCATTATTTTTAATATTATGTAAAACTTATGTAGACCATCAATGACTTTGCTGTGACTTTTATAAAATAAAAATTTGCCATCATCATCATCATCATCATCATTGGCAGCATCAACATTTCCCCTCCCAGACCGCAATCCGCTATCCCTTGTCCATTTGCCAGCTGGTGGCACTTTCACTATCGGTTACCCAGTTGACTACCTCTTGGTAAGCCCTCAGGGTGGCGCTGCTGCTGATGATGATGTGTTTTTTTTTAGTATTTGTTGCTCCCGCATTGTATAATTTTTTCCATATGAGCTGGCTTAACAAATGTTGATATCATCAATGAATAAATACAATGCATGTTTGGCTGATTGTTTATGTTTGTTTTGTGTGATTACACTCTGCCCCACATTCAATACATTTTAATCTTTTTAAAACGGATGTGACAACAAAATCAAATGCATAAATTTAGGAACATTTTTTCGACAATTTTGGATAACCACAAATCGTTGCAATTTGTAAAAACGCGTAACAACCAATTTTTTGATACGCCCTTAACTAGAACATTTGCCAAGTTGTATTTATATTTTTAGCTAAAAAACGGCAAATATTTGTACACAAAAAATGTAAACAAAAGAAACAAAAAAATGAACAGAAATTCCTGCTAGGTGCCAATATACTGTGAACTTTTGTTTACATTGATGGGGAATGCATTTATTTTTAATTAAGTATGAAATGATCTGTTTAATATTTATGCATGAGGTCTGTTTTTTAAGACTGATTGATAAACTCGCGACAGTTTTCCAGTTAAACAGCTGAACTTTGTTTTGGAGAAATTAAATAAATATTATTTATTTCGTGGAATTTCAATCAATGACAGTTTTGCGATAAGTAACGTTATATATATAAAAAGCGTCAACTATTGTTAATCAATTGATATCACACTTTTAATATAAGTCAATGGTCTGATAAGATTATATTCGGACTTATATGGCGGGACTCCCAATATGAATGCTTATAAATAACCACGTGTGAAAAATTTTATTTGCTTTGAAGGGGAATACTTATGTGATAAAAAAAATGCCCTCAATTTTGATTTGCTGTTACTAAAACTAGATCTGAACAGCTTCTCTTATTAGTTGCTCTCAACCAAATAACACGCCAACTTTATACATAATAACCCCTTATGACATGACTTTAGCAAATCTATTAATTAGTCACTCATTTTGGCCTACCCTAAATTATTTTCACTGAATTTACATTCAATCCTCAATAAAAATCATTGTATGCATTATTAATAGTTTCAATAAATGTCGTGTTCGTACCTTCTTCATTGCCATGACACGCGTCCAACTCTAGTTTTCACTCTTGGCCTTTCGTCTTTAAATTATTTTCACACTATCATAAAATTGTTGAAAAGTTTTTTTAGTGAACCAACTTGAACTTTTCGTTCATCAAAGTTTTTCCCACAAGCAATCTACGGTACAATACGTTTCAAGCGGAGTTTCTCATATGAAACATTTGACAATTCATTCATATGAGAACAAGTGGGATTATAACTTTAGGAACAGCATAAAATAGCCCACAGTGCGCATGCTTAATATACATTCATTTTTAATAAAAAAAAATGCATTGTTCTTTCGAACAACGCTACCTATCTGTGATGCGCTGATATGATAGCTGTTGCTGTTCTCTTACCAATAAAATTTTATAAGCTTTTCGAAATATGTTGGATGAAATCCCGTAACCTCTTATCAAGTTTAAGTTTATGTTACCCCAAGTTTTTAATATCCAACATTTGGTTAGCTATTTTGGCATAGTTCGGTCTTTTTCTATTTTAACCAACTGCCTTGATCATTTCAATGACATTTGCATGTCAACTCACAATACTCATACCAACATAGTGTGCTATAAATCTAGCGTATTAATTTATAGATTCGTCAACTCTTAACTCTTATACCAGCTTATAGTATAAATCTTGTATTAATTGAAGTTTTTATACTCTGTACCAGACGTACACAGAGTATATTAAGTTTGTGCAAAAGTATGTAACAGGAAGAAGGAAGCATCTCCGACCCTATAAAGTATATATTCTTGTTAAGCATCAACAGCCGAGTCGATCTAGCCATGTCCGTCTGTCCGTCCGTCAGTCCGTCTGTCTGTCCGTATGAACAACCAGATCTCAGAGATGGTAAGAGATAGAGATTTGACATGTATAGGACATATGCTTCTTATACTTGCAGACAGATCAAGTTTATTTTCAATTTTTGCCACGCCCCTCCCGCCCCCGCAAATTGGAAAAACGTCATATCTGCCACAGTTTTATAGATCGTTCCTTCTGGACATATTTAGTAATTAGGATTATTTATCGATGTTGAAAAACGGATGAACGGCTGTCGAGTTATAAGGAAATTATGGGCAGCACCGGTCGCAACGGTGATGGGCAGCACTTTACAGGTACAGAGTATGTTATAGTCGTGCTTGACCGACTTTCTTTCTTGTTTTACTATGCCTAAAGGGAGACAAACATCTTATGGGACTTGCTTTGCTTATTAAAATATTGATGTCAGATAGGTTAGGTAAGGTTGCGATGGCTGAGAGTGACAAGTTGACCTCCCACTTAGGCCTCTTTGGACCCTTTGCAATACCATATGTGTCCCCTGATATCCCTTTCTTTGTGGAGGTGAGGGGGGTCCTCGTTACTGAACCATTTTATGGAGAGAATGCATTTTATTCCTCTTCTTTGAACCTGCTGCTTCTGCAGAAATTAATGTCAAATAAGGTTTATGATTTCCTTGAAAAGGAATATCGTAAGCAACTTACAATGGTCGCATACCACGGCATTCATGAAAGAAAAATGGATATTTCATCAAAGTAAATGCTTCTTAAACCGAGAAGAGTGTGTATCAATATCTGTACAGCTGTCACTGCTAACTTTTTCAAATTATTCGGGAAACTCTTATAATTTGATCTACAAGTTCCATAGAAAGAATCTCTTGGCTTGTGCGCTTCTAGTTTTCGCACAAGAGAAAGGGACCTACAGTTTAACGCCGAATCCGAACGGCTGCTTGAGAAGCTTTTCATGGCTAATTACTACAAAGCTGGTGCCAACAGCAGAGAGGGGTGACCGGGTGTAAAGTTTATTTAAAGAAAAAACTTTTCATTAGATGTTCCGAGGCGGGATCGAGCCCACGACCTCTTGCACAGCGGTCGCGCACACTAGCCGCTGAGCCACCCGGCCACTTGAGAATCTCATGAAATGGAAAAACTCAGAGAAACACTGGAGCCCGTCTGACACCTTGTTCTTTAAAAAGTTATTGGAAAAACTACACATCGCTAGAATGATGCAAGCCTTTTCGTATAGTTAAATCAATTTACCTACCTCAAGAAAGTCGCTATGTCATCTATTTGATCGATGAAATGAACTAAACGGAACCATTATCTTTTCATTTTCAAACAGTATCTAGTTCGGCTTAGGAGGAGGGCTAGGTTAGGGTTAGGATGAATCGGCTGCTCGGTAGATGCCGAGAACACCAGAGGCCTTTTGGCCCATTGTGAACCCTAATAAGAGATGCCTAAATATGGAAAGGATGGGTGGGAAAAGGAGAGGGGGGTAAGTAGGTATTGACTGTGAGGTTCTGCGCAAACTCTCTATTTGAACCATTTTGAAAGATCGACAAAAAGAAATAGATCCTCTAGGGGCACATATGCCAGACTGTCTTGGTCTTCAAAAAAAGGTTTACCCAGATGCTGGGTGCGTTTCTTAAAAAGTGCAGCGAAGTCGCAAAGAAGGTGTTGGATACTTTCTATTTCCTCCTCATTCCTACAACTACGACAGAAGACAGGGTGGGGCACGCGCATCTATATAGCCATATGACCAATAGTGCAGTGCCCCGTTATGACTTTTATAATAGTTCCAGTCCTGTTCGTGCTAAAGTGTAGGAGTTGGGAAGTTCTAGAAATTGAAATATTTCTTGGAATCTCGTCCAAGCTTTATAGCAATTTAGCCACTTGCCAGACAGCATATGTCTTTGTTAGGAAATCGATACACCAGTCCGGTAGACAGAAAGAGCAGTGCCGCAAGTTCTTCGGAGAATATGTATGTTCCAGCGCCCTCTTCAATCTTCGAGCCGTCTGTTCTCCCTGATGGGCTAAAAACCAACAAAAAAAAAAAACAAGTAAGAAAGCCGGTCAAGCCCGACTTTAATATACTCTGGACCTCCCAAAGCTTGTGAGGTGCTGGCAATTGCCCTTGCGGCCGGTGCTGCCCATCAGAATTGTTTGTTTTCCTTATAACTCGACTATCGTTCATCCGACATTTACCAACTCACTAGCGGATTGATAAATAATCTATGTCTAGATATGTAAATATGTCCAGAAAGTTAGAACCTTCTATCTAAAAAACTGTCGGAGAAATTACTTTTTTCTAAATTGCGGGGCGGGAGGCGGCGTGAAAAAAAAAATTGAAAATATGTCCCATACATGTCAAGCCTCTATCTCTTACCATCTCTGAGATCTGAGCGTTCATACGGTCAGACACACAAACAGACGGACAGATGTTGATCACTGCAACAAGCCTCTAAAGTTCGCTCAAACTCGTGCGTTTACTAGAATTGGTTGGGCTCGCCGCTGTGGTTCGACACATTCGAAATGATTCCAAGCACACTGAGTCAGAACGAGCAAGCTCTTTGCTTCGCACGAGTAATAATGTCAACAAGCTCGCTGAAGCTTTTCATAACACGAGTCATAACAAGCCTTATACCAGCAATGGGCACGCCTTTTCGAGCTAAACTCGTGCTTACTCGCACTCGCAACAAAATTTATTCGTTCTTACTCGGCTTGTTGACTGCGAGCCTCGACAAGCCTCTTATGCAATTGTTGTTGTGTTTTGAAAACTTCAAACAACAACAAGCCACAAGAAGGAAAGAGAAAGCGTTTGCAAAATGCAAGTGCAAAAATAATTATTATTATTATTTGAAAAAATTGATACACAATTACAAATTGTGTACAATTGGAAAGCCATAGCAACGTGGGCCTTAGGCTGAAGTGCAAAACTGAGGACATCATGCTATCTCTTTTGCTCTCACAAGTTGTTGTTTTTTGTATGCTTGTGACGATTGTGCACTCGCAGCAGATCTTTGACTTCGGCAACAAGTACACGCGGTGACTCGCGGCCGAAGCTACGAGTCATCGCGAGTATTTGTACTGAGCAAGCTGTTCTCATTACGGCCCCTGTTTTTCAATTTCTTAATTATATTATTGAAAATTTAGAGTATTATCTTTTTATTTTTATTTGAATTTATAAGGCCGATGTCGAGTAATTGTTTGATGTAGGAAAAGAAAGTAAGGGGTAGACTTAAGCTGATTATATTGATCATGCCCAAGACTTTAAAATGTTCGACGGTCCTTTGGCAATGCTATCGAAGGCTCTAATGATACTTTCCAGCAGATTCGGAGACTCAATATCTTTAGGCAGTTTGTAAGACCATAAAATGTCTATTACTTTTGTTGAACCGATTCGAAACATTAGGTTTTAGCACACTCGGAAATCCAGGTTCGATTCAAACCCAGTTTGCAGCCCTGCTTACTAGTATATACGCGGGTCAGTGCGGTTTGGTTCGGTGGCGGTTCAGAACACGTTTGCTTCCATTTAATATTACTTAAAACTCAACTTGGAAACCTTTTGGCGTCATCTTAGCGGTTTTTTGGAGCTTCTTCAAGATGCAAAAATAGTAAAAATTGCATTCTAGTGTTGCTAGCCATTCAAGACGATTTTTTGCAACATTTCCAGACTCAGTTACATTTTGGAAAACTTTTGGCTGGTTTTAAACTAATTATTTAAGTCTTGAATACATTTATGCATTGTTCATTGAATATAATTAGAATAGAGTTAATAGAAAAAAGATTATTTTTAATGAACAAGTGGAAATTTTTCCAGTTTGTAATTAGTTGTTTTTATTGGTTTGTTATGCGTCTACTTTTAATAGCGTTCACTTTTAGTTCGAAAACAACAAGAAACATTTTGAAAACGAACAAAAACAAACCAATTAGATAAATTTTAATAAATGTAATTGCATTATTAGTTTCCGACGATCACTCCAGAAAACACGCGATATACGGGCTACAATTAAATTAGGAACTTTCTGGGGGGTTGCTCAAATAAGTATCAGAGCTGAATCACAAAATGTTTGGTCATGGTTCAGGTGATAAAAATACCGCTATCGACCTAACAGCTATGCTACCCACACATAAATGCATCTCTGACATTTTTGGTTAAGCTGACTCATGAACTGCACCCAGGCATAGGATCGTCGTTGTCGGCATTAACCATTAACATTTTGTTAAAGAAAAACGTAAAACTCAAAAAATGCCAAGCTAAAGGTGGAGGAGAAGCAGCAGCATCCAGCTCTGCCGTCATCTTCTTCTGCATTTGCATTTGCTTTCAACTTTACGCAGACAATGAAAGTGTCGATGCGTTGAAAGGGGTTCAACGCCGTAGCAAAAACATCAACAATGATTATGTTTTTTGTGTTAATGATGATGCAACATTTGCCACAATTGTACAACAACAACAAAACAAAAAAAAAGTAGAAAGAAGAAAAACACACAAAATACCGCCCAGGGCTAGACAAAGTTTAATGCCCGAAGGCCGCAAAAAAGTGTTTGCAGTTGTAAGTCGAAACCTTTTTTGTTTATTTGTTGTGTTGTTTGAAAGGGTATAATGAGTTTATCATGAAGCTTAGGCAAACAGAAAACTTTTTGCAAGTTAATGAGAAATGCAGGAAAATATATACATATATAAAAATTCACTTAAAGTTAGGTGGAAGAGCATTAAGCTTTTGGTCTGGCCCTTCTTGTGGTTGGCTTTGCAGCTGCTGCTGCTGATGCGGTTAGATTTACGGTTTAATAAACATTCATTTCTAATGCCAAACAAAACCAGAAGAATACACACTCCGCCACCAACTCACACTCTCGCACTGTATGCACAAATGTCTTATAAAATATATACATGAAAAAACTAGTCAAGTAAGCGCTGCCAGCACCAAAATAAAAACATTGCAACAGGTTTCTTTATTGGCCTTTTGCCTGTGCTTGGACGTTGCTTTATTAAATCTTCTGCTTGCCATTGTATTTGTATTTATATTTTTTCCATTTCTGACAGCGATGATTTGTTGCCGAAGGTTAGTTCAAGTCATTAGACCTGGCTGGTGCTGCTGCTGCTGCTGCTGTTGCCTTTTCATAGACCGAAGATAAAACTGGGAAACTTACTTGCTCGTAGTATCTCTGGCAGGGGCAATTAAAATTGTTGAAAATTACAGCTGCAAGTGATTTGCTTAGGAGGTCTTGAATTAAAGATGAGTGTGCATGAGTGAAGTTGAAACAATCAGTATTGATATTTAGTTTGCATTAAATTTTTGCTCATTTTTAATGAAATTTAAATTCATTACTTTTTTTGATGGAGTCGAATGATTTGGTAGAATCAAGGTTGATTTAGGGGACAGACAAGGTGTTAGGAATTTTAGTTTAGATTATATTCAATGATCAAGACTGGTTTTCTATAAAGCTGGAAATAAATGTTAGGCTTAGGAACCGGAATTTAAACAAGAAGTAAGTTTTGCAGTATTTGATGGATTTCTATAACAGTAGTGGACACTCAAGTGTCTAGAGAGCTTAAAAACCAGAGCTGCGAAAAAGACAGAGGCCATATTTACATTAAGCTGTAAGCTTTGTTGTTGTAGCTTTAGTTTTTTGGACCGTTTCCCAACTTTCCGACGTTTCGGGGAGGGACTTTTTGAAATTAGACAATTTGTTTCCGATTTTGAGCATGATTGATAGGATTTTAAAATTGTTTTCCTGATTTACTTCAATTTAGCTCGATCTGATCCTATCCTATTACATGCTTTACAGTAAATTGGCCAGGGTTCGGAATTGCTCTTTGCTTGAAGCTATCGAGAGCCAGCTCTTGCTCTCAGATCATAGCACTCCACTCTTGGCTCTGAGCTGAGAGCCCTTCTTCGAGAGCCGTGAGCCATCTACCGGCTTTGAGCTGAGAGCCACAACTCGGGATCCATGAGCCATCAACCGGCTCTCGGCTCGTGAGCCACAGCTCTCGGCTCGTGAGCCTTAGCTCTCGGCTCTGAGCTCCGCCCCTAACTTTAATCTGACTGCATAAATATGAAGTATATGCCCCATATAAGGGCATTTCCACCGAAAGGTCCACCGAGACCTTTTAATTTATGCAATGAAGTTCATTGAGTTCGATATTTTCCAATTCTAAACTGGTTTGAACCGACGGGCTTAGAATCGCTTTAAGCTTTGGCCTGCCAGCCAGAGACGGCTACCATTTCCCCGTTCTCGAGTTAGTAGCTGTGGCTCGCGCACCGAGAGCTATGTCTCACGAGCCGAGAGCTATGGCTCACGAGCCGAGAGCTATGGCTCGCGGCCGGGAGGCTACGCCGAGCCGAGCTGGGCTCACAGCTCAGAGCCGATATCTGTGGCTCGCGAGCCGAGAGCCAGAAGCTGTGGCTCACGAGCTGTGAGCCGTTTAGTGCAGCGATGTTCAAGAAGAGCGAGGCCGAAAAGTGAGAGTGTATTGGTTTGCGATATTAAAGCGACGCAGCCCAGCTTTAAACTGCCGTCAACGACGGCTGGGCAGCAAATGAAGGCAAAGAGAGCTCTGCTTACGCTCATATGCCCGACATCGGCATGCGCTCGGCTCGTGTGCGTGCAAATAGCCGATTGCGCTCGGCCCCTGGGGGCTATGGAGGAACATCGCTGGTTTAGTGCTCCCGGCTCTCGAACAGCGACTCTCGGCTCTGAGCGAGAGCCGAATTGGCCGATTTTTTAAAAAGGTTGCAATTGAGTCATTCTGGCCTGTTCTTGTTTTCGATTTTGATCAAATTATGCGGAATCAGAATTGGAGACTCTTAACCTGATAGGGAACCGATTGTCTGATTCGGCTTTTATCTTCTGATTTCCAATTATCTTCATTCAACTGTCTTGATAGCTGATAGCTTTAGCTAAATTCTCTAGTCCGTTCTTGGATATCAGATCTCTTAGCCATTTCGATCAATCGAATTTGGAAACGAGAACAGTACTGATTATCTCTTGGGTGTGAGTTGTTGAATACTAGGAGAAAAATCAAGATATTTCATACTTAAATCAAGAATTTTCCATTTAAAGACTTCGATATGCCAGGAGGTTCTCGATTTAAGTACGAATTTTGCTTAGTGGAGCGAGGGGTACAGCGTCGTTAGATAGGGCGTGCGTGCGCACGCGCGTTTGGGTGTGTTTGCAAGTGCATGCATACAGTCGGGGTCATTCGAACACAGGTAGCTTTCTTGTTTTTACCCTAAGTACGAAAGGATCTTAATTTAAAACATTGTTTTCATGATTCAAGAATTTTATTTCTAGAACAAAACGGGATACATCTAAGAGCATTTCCAAAGAACGAATAACTTTGCTTGTTTTTAAGTGCGGAGGCCAAAGATAAATGGCAAATGCTTAAAAAATTTTCATTCATTCCACTTTTTAAAGTTTTCATTCTTACCAAAAACTTCCAGCTCTGTTCTTAGTTACAAATGAGCAAATAATTTCAAAGATTTAAAATCAAATCTTAAGCCTGGTTCCGCACATAATTGTGGCTTTAGTTTGTCGTTAGTGTTCCCCTCTCCCAGGCCACTTTAACTGCTCGAAATGATGGCAATTAAAACTTAAATGCCTGCCTCTTAGAGACTCTCCAATCTCTCTTGCTTGGCCATCAATTTAATTATAAGTTTTGGACTAATTGTGCGTCGTCCAGCAATTATAAATATGTTAGAGAAGAAACTACAAAATAAAGCAAATAAAATATGGTCGCAGCTGATGGAGCAAGTGGACCAGCAGCAGCAGCAGCAGCTGCTTTAGCAACAACGAGCAAGACAAATGTTTGCGACAAAATGTGGACAACTACACACACACACACACGACAGCAGCGGCAGGAACAAGAAATTTGTAGCTAATCCCATTCGAAAGGAGGAGAGGGTGGAATTTACATGGTCTAGGGGATCTGCCCACTTAGAAGACGAGTTCATTGAATTCTTCTTGCTTTGGTATTCGCCAAACTCGTAAATTTCCAAACCAAACAGGTTCCTGCATCCACAAAAACCGAGAGAGAAAAAAAAAACAGATACAAGACCATATACATATATATATTTTTCGGGGCCTGCAGCTTTGGTGTTGTCTTGGAATGCGGCAGTCATCTCCAATCTCTCTCCCGTTCACGCTCTTTGGAAACTGAAACTCATCTTTCCTTTGGGTAAACTGCAAAATGCATGAAAATCATCTGCTTTTCACTTCGTTTAGTAGCTTTGGGTGAAAGCGCAACGCATTGGCCTCCATTTCCATTACCAGTTAGCATCGTTTAGCCAACGAATGTCACAGCATCCAGTAATTGGCATTAAATTAAAAAAAAAAAAGTTTCGAAAACCAACAGATTTGTGTATCTGCCCCAGCAGACAGCTCAATTCAGTTGAAGATCAGAGTCTGAGCTCTTTTGTCTAACCCAAACACTCACACACAAAAGATGTTGCTGATGATAGATGACTTACCGACTGACTGTTCAGCCGCCTCTTCGACATCAATCAAAATTGTGGCTCGAGAACGGAAATGAAGCCGCGCTTTTGCCTTAACTGCAATTACGCACGCACCTCACAGATACATTTGTATCTGATGACGCAGCAATCGAAGTGGAAATGCAGCTGGCAGTCGTGCCATTCCCCCCACATAATGACCTTGTAACTCAACTGTCAAATGTCAGCACACGCAGCAAAAAGCCAACAAACGGCAGCAAATCAATTGCCAGCCACAATTTATAGTATCCATGGCCATAAATTGGAGCTACATAGCCTGTGGCACATGTCAAAGACTCGGAGGGAACCGAGAAACTGAGGAAATGGCGAAAGGCATAAGGCAAAAAAAAAACGCTAAAGAATGCCGTTGACCAAAAAAAGGCTGCGAAGCGAAGCTTGGCTCATTATCATGTAAATAAACAACAAAAGGGGGAGAGACGACCCCAAACCAGAAGTTCTAGGTAATTTGGTTTCTGTTTTTATAGTAAATGAAGTATCAATTTGGTTAACCGCAAGTATAACATTTACTCAGAAGAAACTAATTTTTCAAAAGATAATTGCTGGAGCTTGGATTTCAGAGGGTGGATCAATAAGATTTCGAAAAAATTTACAAAATCGTGCAACAATTAATTGGGATTTTGCAGGAAAAGCCGTTTCCAGTCTGCTTTTTTGTTAAGATTTTTCAATGTCAAAAGCAGACTGCAAGGGGATCGATCTATGGACTCGCATCCATCATGAAGTCTAAGGTTCGCGAACTGGTTACTTAGCTTGATGGACCTAAGGTTTTGGTTCGAACCTTAGTTCATACAACCTAAGGACTTTACACAATTTGTCACATATTTTCGGTAAACTAGAATGAAATAGTTAAATATCTCGGCTTGATTTTGGTTAAGAAGGTCGCTTATAATTAACCAAGCTGTTTGATAATTCAGTATTTAGTCGTTAGCACAAGTTTAGTTATTAGTATTATCCTTCTCATAGACCTCTTTTATAGATTTTACAAGACTTCATTATGGTCCGGCGGATCTATCTCTATGTTATCGATTGGTGGTGTCGCTACTTCCCCAGAGGCGACATTGTGTTCGTCTAAGATATTAAGATATAATAGAAAAAAAAGTGATAAGCTGCATTTTAAGATTGATTGTAATAACGTTTCTTTCTAATAGCCAAAACAGTTCACACTGTTTTTTGGGATGCGTTAAGCGTCATGAAAAACTATCGAAAGCTATCGATAATGTAGGTTTGCTATCGATTGCAGCTTGGAAATCGATAATGCCGATTGTGACATCGATATTTTCCACCTAAATTGCAAACTTTAGGGAGGTTAAGACATAAATTTATGAGAATATTTAATTGCCTTCCTCCTACTAATCTTTCAGATTGACTTGAAATAAACTAAAGTGATATCCCTTGTATATCCCGAATTTATCTTAATCGAACCATTCGAGTGTG
Organism: Lordiphosa collinella; assembly: GCA_018904265.1. Lineage (NCBI taxonomy): Eukaryota > Metazoa > Arthropoda > Insecta > Diptera > Drosophilidae > Lordiphosa > Lordiphosa collinella. Next base: position 92,377 of record JAEIFV010000467.1, read on the forward strand.
ATTTATATTCGCTGTACCCAAGGAACAAAGAGGAACTGCGAAATGGTAAGAGCTACAAACTAAATAAAGCTTCTCATACTGGCAGGCAGATCCAGTTTCTCGCACTTAAAGAAAAAAGACGCATTACTCCCACAATATGAGAATAAACAGAACCAGTCGCAGAGGCCATAAGCATTACTTTACACAGTTCTCTGGCGTCACACTTAAAAAGTTATCATTTAAATAGAAAACCTGTTAGATATACAGTTAATATCTAACATTCGACACTGACCGACTTTCTTACTTGTTGTATTTAGTGCATGACTTAAAACATTTCTAATTCCATTTATAATGTGCATTCCTGCCTCAGTCAACTCTTCCTGACTTAAGCCAATTTCCCGTTTTTTATGACCACCATCAGTGGTACAAAAGTGCCCCCCGAGATGTAAGAAAAGTGCTCACATTTATTAAAAAAAAAACCCGTAAGGAAAAAAAAACACAAAACAAAACAAAAAACAAGACTGCTTATCACACTGAAAATTTTCGTTGTATTGTTTACACTGCCCCGGAGACGCGGATGGACGGGAGTACGCCTTGCAGGGGCAGGCTGGCTGGCGTATAAAATATGAACAACTCAGCAAATACAAATAGTTTGTGCGATATCTTGCGCCACTTCCTCAACCCCTGCACACTCACACAAAAGCCAGAAGAACAACAGAACCTCAACAAGTAATGAATTACGCGGCACATACAAATTGCTGAGAAGTTGATTTTTTTTTCTGTTCCTTGCCAAAAAAATGTTCTAACAAGCCAAAGCGAAGCTGTGTGGCATGAGTATATCAAAAAGAAAAGTTTTTTTTAAGCATTGTACTCTTTGCTCTGGTATTTTGTTATCCAAAGAAAAGGGAAGAGCCAACGAAATTCCGACTGAAGTTTTGACAAAAGATCTTGTGGCCTGGGTATTGTTTTCTAGATGAACTTAGTTTTGGGAGGAAGGATATATGTGCAGTGCACATTGTGCACATATATGTATATAGCAAAAACTTTATGTATGCAAGAATAAAAGAATTTTGGAAAGGGAAGCCCATTGTGTGAAGTTAGTAGGTCATGTCTTGGCAAAGTGATTTGTAAAAGATGAAGTTCTAATTTTTACAAATGGAAAAAGTCATTATGGAATTGAGAATATTTGGAAGCTTAATAGTAGTTGGCACTAGATTATAATAGTACCTGAATTGGGAGTTATAAAGACAATCAATCGACCCAAGTGTTTTAATGACCTTTTGTCTCCCTTTTTAGCATAGTAAAACAACTTTAATTAATTCCAAATTTTTTCAAAAAGTTGGTTTGAGAACTGAGAGTTGGCGAATCTATAAATTAATACGCTAAGCAAGTCCCATACAAATGTTTGTCTCCCTTTTGAGAACAGTAAAACAACTTCAATTTGGAAGAAAAGTCTATAGTAGCATTGCGGACTGATTGGACGAGCTGTTGGCTGTCTAACTGTCGAATAGTTTCCTGGTCATAATCTTTTGGATGGTTCCGGCCTTAGTGTTCCATATTTAAGGCTTATCAAGGCCACTCACTATTGTAGATATCATTTTTCTAGGTAGATAAGATTAGCATAAGTAAGATTAGATTGATAGTTCATAAACAACCATAGACTTTCTCTCTCTACACTTATCTTTAACAATTGGAGCAACATTTCGGAGCTTTACTAACAAAAACTCATATATCTTACTTCTAAGCCAACAACTGCTGACAGGTTAAGGCCAGAAAACCTGTCTGCCTTTGGCCGCCACCCCAGAAGCAAAACACAAGTAAAAGTGTCGTACGTCTCTTGCTTTCGCCCTCCAGCCACTTCTCTGCTCACACACACACACACACAATCACTTCTGCTTTGTATTTGATTTAATAGAATTCACCTTCTACGCTTTTTTGGTTGTCGTTGACGACGTCGACCTGCCCCCATGCGCTAGGTTTCGTTTAATTTCATTTCCATTTTCATTTCATAAAAAACGGGTTCCTTTCTCACCTTTAGGTCGACGGGGGTCCCTCTGCATCATTAAGAAGCAGCAACGGCAATTAAATTTAATTATTAATGTCGACCACTGGCCAATCTGGAGGGAGGCGACGGAGTAAAAGTTAAAGCTGTTGCCATTTATGTTAATTTCAATAAATTAATCACCAGCATAATGTGTTTATGAGCCACAGGCCGGGCTTACATCATGTTAACTGGCCGTCTCTTTTGGCTGCGATCTGCTTGTTGGCTTTCCTTATCTACACACTCTTGGAATTTTGCACTTCTGCACGTTCTTGATGGAAAACAGAGAAACAGTTGTCAAAATGTGGTACATGGGAAAAAAAATTAGTTTCTGTGTTTTTCACTCTTTCATTTTGTGGTGGCGCACGTTCTTTTTCGTGCTGATAGTAACACGATCGAGGATTTTTTTTTTGTTTTAAACTAATGTGACCTGCTCTCACGTAATGTCACATGGGATAACAAATGCAAGAGCTTAAAAAGCAGCCAACGGAAATACAAGTTAAATGGGTTGAGATAGAAGGGGGCACGTTTTAATGATTTGTAAGCCACATGCTGGAATGGATTTGACTTATCAAGCTGAGAGTCAAGCTTAGAGTCACCATTTAGGGATGCAAAATGATTGACGATTTTTTAACCAAGAAAGGTCAGGTACGAGAATCTCTGGTAGAGGTCTTACTTTTATTAATAAAGTGGAATTTTAACTCTAATCGTTATCTTAAAGCTAGTTGTTTAGTTGAAGTTGGCTGGATGCTTCTAAGAAGGGTTTGAACTTTTGCACTGAACCTTTCAAATTTCAAGAGCAGCCTTTTCTAAGTACTCTTGAATCGAAATGAAATGAATCGAAATGTAAGAAAGCATTATGTTATTATGAAGACTCCAATATTGGCTAACTGTAGATATAATTTGAAGACAAAATTTAAAGAACTTCACTCAATGAAAAAATAGAGAATTTTATACTTGGATCAAAATCTTTTAATGTCGGAAGTTCGATAAGAATGAAAATTCTTGATCCAAGAGCAAAATTCTTCTTCCAAAAGTATTAATACTTGAACCAAGAATGAAACATTCTCAAATCAAGTAGGAAAGTCTCTTGAAGCGATGCTTAAAGTACTCAAGTCCTGGATTGCTCATTCTTGAATCAAAATCGTTCTTGTATGAGAGCACATCAGGTTCAACGAAAGACCGTTAACACTTTAATCAAGAGCTCCACAGACTCGGAAGTAATAGCTGCTTGGGAATTCCAAAACAATACCCCTCTTCCGTAAAAGAACGAAACTGAAATGTGCTAGCTCATCTCTCACAGTTTCTTCCAGGGATACAAACCGATTCGAAACAAGGACTGGTTCGGTTCAGTGGTTCACATAGTTTTTGAACCACCGGTTCGGTTTATTACATTGTTTTTGAAGCCAACTACACCGCCGTTTCGGTTCGGTTCAGTGGTTCAGTCTTTATTATCTATACATCTATAAAAAAGTGAAAGTATGTTTGTATGTTTGTATGTTTGTCCCTTATGGGCGTCTAAACCGCCAAACCGATCTTTACGAATTTTTCACAGAATGTTCATGTCGATCAGGAAAGTGTCATAGGCTATGTCTCATGTCTGTGAAATGGTCCAAAAACCGCGAAATTTGCAAAATTATAACGTTCATACGATTTCAATGGAAATTTGGGAATGGTTGAACGCTTGCCCGGGAAGATTTCTAAGTTGCAAAAAATTTGCTGAAAACGCTCCAAAAACCGCGAAAATTGCAAAATTTACGTTTTCGCTAAAACTTTGGGAAATTGATCGACGCTTGCCCAGGAAGTTTTCCATGTAGAAGAAACCGCGAAATTTTCAAAATGTTCGTTTGTTATAAAACTTTGGAGGATTCTGATTTCAAGAAATGGGCGGGAAATAGTCCAAAAACCCGCTATAATTCAAAAACTATACCGTTCATCCGATTGCCATAAAACTTTGGGCAACGCTTGCCCGCGAAGGTTTCTAAGGTCCAAGTATCGAGAAACTTGCAAAATAACCTTATGAGTATTTATGAAAGCGCTTAGTGCTTATGTTACAATGCCGGCGTTGGTAAATGGAAGCTGTAGATTACACGGTCCAAAATATTGCGTGATTTGCAAATATTTGATTTGAGCCTGGATTATTATGAAGGTTTGATAGACGGCAATTGTAGACGGGTAAATAGGAAGTATTAATCAAACGGTCAAAAAAGTCACGGAATTTACAAAATATTCTTGATCTTAGATTATCATGAAGACGTTTATATAGAGAAAAAGATCGAACGCTCCAAAATGTTTATACCGACATGCAGCTAGCACTAGATTGAATATAATCGCTCTCTTAAGAATCATAAGAACCCGGGCGACGCCGGTTATTCAGCTAGTAAATATAATAAAGGCCAGTTTCTGTTTTTGCAAATAACCCCAATCTACCCTAAAATCTGCGCTGAAAGGAATTCGCAACGCACTTTATGTTCTTGGATGCCGAAAATCTCTCAAATCTCAACCCTTAAAGCCCATCCTTAAGTTTAACGACCTTATAATTTCATAATTACATTTAAAAGAAATGAAAGAAACTTATTTCTAGGATCGTCCTTATTTCCGCCGAACCTAGACCCCTAAGGATTTTGCTGTAATCTGTTCGAAAATCTATTTTTTTTCAGAATTTCGATGGTAAGGCAGTCCAAGAGTTGTCAAAAACGCATTTCTGTTGAAGGATCTAAGCCATTTCTTAAGTATAAAGTCCCAGTTTGCTCTAAAGTCTACGCGAAAAGATATTTTTCCGAAGTTTCGAAGGAAAAGCAGTCCGATAACGTGTTAGAAACTCCATTATTTTGTTGGATTAATTTCACCTTATGTCAACTCCTAAAGCCTTTTGTTGAGTATAACGTCGCAATTTACCCTGAAATCTTCTCGGAAAGTAATTTTTTCAGACTTTTGAAGTTGCGGCAAGTCTAAAACTTCTTTTTGTTCTAAGATAACCCTTCATTACACCAAACCCTAACTCTCTAAGCCCATTGTGAAGTCTAACATTCAAAAATATCCTTAAATCTGTTCAGAAAGTAATTGTTTTAGACTTTTGAAGCTGCAAAAGTTTGAAAAACTAAAAACCTAGGTGGGACATACTATTTGATGAAGAATAAAGTTGGATCGAACACATTATAAAGTACTAGTTCTGGTTTTAAGAGGTTGTACACCCCCGGTTTTTGTTTGAACCAACTCTATTTGGTCTAGCCAATCCTTTATAAGTTGATTATTATCTCAGAGAAAGCTATCTTATAGCGAAACACTTTTTAAAATATTAGCGTTAAAGCTATGGCGTCTTTTCCCCGAACTTTTACTTCAATATTGAAATATAATGATTTCTAAAGTGATATGTGACTCTTTTACCATTTCGATACTGAATTCCAAGAGAATTGATGGGCCAATAAAGCTCAGTAGTTTCTAGTTCTAACTAGTTGGCCACGTGCGAATAAATACTGTTGGATTGTTGGCCAATTGTCTCCTTCTTATTTGCTCGACTTGTGGGATAGCATTTTCCCCCCAACACCTACGCAGCAAAAAGTTATCCCCACCAATGCGAAGTCAACTAAATTGACCAAAAATCGTTACAACACTTTAAAGTTCATGTTGCTAATTACCGTAAAGGCTTCAAATGATAACCAAGTTTCTGTATACATTTTAACTTCATTAGTTTTAATTGTGAACTTTAACTGATATCCAAGTCCTTGAATTCTCCTCTGCAATCTAATCAAAATTCCAGTTGAATAAATTTTTATTTTCAACTCATCAAATTCAAATATCTAACATCACAAAACACCGCACTGCTAACGGTAATCTAAAATCTAAATAAGAAGCTCGCCTAATTAGTTGGCACAGAATACACTGAAGGCTATCAAAATCCATATCTTTGACTTTAATCTATCTGTCTGGGTAGGCAAAAACTAAAAGTAGAGCGACGGGCCACTGGCGACTTTCTCATAAAACCGCCAGTGATAATTAATAAAAAATTTTGTTAGTTGGCGATTCTAGGCCAGACTCTAGACTGGATGGAAAAGTCAAAACAAAAAACCGGCAAGACACACAGGCTGGCGCAGGGCAGACAAAGCCAAAGGCAAAAACAAAGCCTGCTTATTCAAGGGTTCCATAGCAGCAGCAGCAGCAGCTGCTGCCGCTGAGGGGAAGCGAAGGAAGAAGGCGGAGCATAAAAATCAAATGAAATTTATTGATTTTTCTTTCATACATGGCACAAAAAGCGGCCCAAAAGCAAAGTCAAGGAAGTGGCCAATAAAAAGTAATTTGCAAACAAAAACACAAAACTAGAGAAATTGTGGAATGCCCTTACAAAATGAACAGAAGTGGTGGTGTATAGGTAAATGATGATAAGAAGTTGTACAAAATTAGCTAAAGAAATGAGGCCTTATAAATATTTGGAAGAAATTTGAGAGCAATTTCTTAAGTTTATACTCCTCAGTTACTGCGAAACGGAAGCCCGACGAGAAACTCTTAGATATTAGAGTAAGTTTTGTTTACAAAATAAATTAAGTTCTATTAAACCCAAGATATGCTCACACTTTGAGAGTTAAATTTGACAAATGGCGAATGTTATCAAACGAATTTTGTTTAACTATTAAAGCAAAAACGAAAGATTAATGACTAGCCGACTTTACTTAAACAATTCCCATTAATCTGATATTTATTTATTACCATTCTAAATGAAAAAGTTAGCGCCATCGGAAATTTAAAACAAAATTATAAAAGTCAATAAATATAGTTTAAATGTAACATTCAATCCACTCATCAAATTGATATTGTGTTACTTAATTAAACAGTAAGTATCGCGATGTAAGCATGAGTTGAATTTGTATAATTAAGTGTGAAATAATGGTCAATGGTGGTCAACTTGTTAGTCACTCTATACACTGACAATTTTCAATAAATAATAAGGCAAATCTGCATCCACCACACTTATAGACAGAGATTTATGCTTACGAGGAATTTTAAAAGAGTAGTTTAAAAACGAGCGAAAATGAGTCCGGTTATATTCCTAACGAAACTGTTTTTGCAGGTTTGTTTGAAACGGTTTGACATGACAAAATTGTCGGATTGTGATTGCAATACTCTAAGCGTTTAACTTTTCATCCTAAGCCTGCAATACCAGGCGGTATGGATGAGGTGGTATGGTATGGATTGGATTGTAAGAGAGAAAAATCCTTTGCAGGAGCTATAAACCTTTAAAATTTGACGTGGCATTTTGAGTTAACCTATTCAAGCGCCTTTTGAAGCTTCAGTTAAAAAGGTGTGCAACTGGAAAGCAAACGACTTAGCGGTCGATCAAAACTGAAATCGTAAAACCAATTGCGATAAGACATTCCCAGGCTTGGTATGAACAACTGGAGCTAAGTGCTAGCGGCCAATAAAAGTAGCGATCAGGACCGTCCAGCGAAATTCTTTAGAAAATGCTGAACCAAGCCGAACACCTTGGAAGAAACGAAACGTATTGAACCATCGACTTGTTTTGAAGACAAAAAGTAATGTTTTCATTTCAAACTTATTCAGTGCACTCATTCATTTTCCACATGATAGTAACGTCAAAACGTACTGGCAAAGTGTACAATTAAATATACTATAAGTTTTTGGATAAATTTAGCCAAACATTTTTGGATCAAATTGCTTATGAAAACTAAACTGTGATAACTATTGAAGGTATTCTCACAATAATTAAATAATCTTCATTCCTTAAGCTGTTCAAGTAACGTAAGCTTAAAGTTGGTGGATGAAAAAGCGTCACGGGCAAAGTGTCACAATTAAATATACTATAAGTTTTGTAGTTTAAATAAAGGAAAATTCCGACCACATAAAGTATGATGAGTCAAAATTGAACTCATTGACCCAAGTTCGAAAGAACCGTTTTCATGTAAAGAACTTATAATGTGGAATAAAACGACAGGAATGGTAATGCAAAAAGTATGAAGAGATCGGTGTCACAAGTATTGAATCCATTCTGACAGTGAAAGAACCCTGATCGCACGTTGAAAAGTTCCGTTAAATAATCTTATTCCTTAATTATTTTTTTATTGTAAAAATTTAAACAAAAGAAGCCAAAACTAATCGAATTAAAGGAAACCATAGAAAAAGTATTTTTTTAATATATATTCTTGATCAGCATGATGAGCTGATTCGATTGAGCTTTGTCCGTCCGTCTATCCGTCCATCCGTCTGTCTGTTCCTACGCAAACTAGTCCCTCAGTTTTGAAACTATCGAGCTGAAATTTTGCAAAGATATATTTTAGCTGCACACTGCACATATGTCGGAACCGCGAAAATCGGATGGTCACTTCTTGTAGCTTTCTTTTTTTTTTTAATATTTTAATGACACCAGACATTAAGCTTATAATTTAAGTCATTGGTCACGAAATTAGGTGCTTTCTCGATTTTATTTAAAAAAGTTTGTAAATTCGGGAATGTCTGTAAACCACTAAGCCAAACCAATTCGAATTCTCTCCCTGAAAAAAAGTGAAGCGTCTTTTTGTTTTGCAATTGAAATGATCAAAAATTTAATAAGATATGAAATCAAAATTAAAGCAAACATTTTACCATAAAGATAAGATATGATTTGGGAATTTAAAGATTAGGTTCAAGGTGCGATTACGAGCCAGTTGCGTTTCTGTTTCGGAACCGTTTCTTTAAAGTGAATTAAAACAACAAACTTCAACCATAAGAAAAATCTTTTTAAGCGTTTTTCCAAACTCGAAGTGCATGTAAAATGAGTTCTAAATTTGTTATTAAAACTATACAATTTTCATCTAAACCTCAAATCTCTTCACACAGTCCATCAGCCCGTCTGGCTTACAAATTATGTGCATATAATCGGGCAAAAGCAAAATTTGTATTTTGCCGCTGACAAAGTCAATGCACGACGAAGAACCACAGAACTGCGGCCCAAACGCAAAGGGAACACAAAGGCCAAGAGGAGCGGGGGGGTTGGCTGGCGGTGAAGCCGGTCTCTACCCATCACTCCACTGTGTTGTGTGTGTGTGTGTGTAGGTAAATGTCAGCTTGAGTTAACGGAGCACGCAGAGCACGCGGAACATGCCACAACAAAAACAATGTTTGTGTTTGTTGTCTGCTGCTGCTGTTTGTGGGGGGCGCCAGCAGGTGCCGGCTGAGGTTTTTGAGTTCTAGCCCAGGCGATTCCGACCCGGTCGCGTGTCAGAAAAAGACACTTGACAACATACACTTTCAGAGACTTACCTCGGCTGGGTCATCAGCTGCTGTTCTGGTTGGATTTTCCTGTCAAAATTTTTGATGTATTTCCGAAGCACCCGCCGCTGGACTTTTTGAATACGCTTGTCGCTTAGGTTGTAGTTTTGTTGTTATTTATTTAAAAATAATATTTTTTCCCTTTTCACACAGCACGCTTTAATTTAAAGAACTGAAATATTCACGCTATTAATTTGTAATTTATGCTTATTATTTATTTTTATTTGCATTTATTTTTTTCACACTTTGAATGAGACTTCACAGCTGACTGTGATTCTGTCGCACACTTACACGCACGCACTCACACACTCTCACGCACACACACACACACTATGAAAACATTGATGCACCTGCGTATGTGTGTGGGGGTGAAGTTGGAAGAAGAGCAAATGGTTTCACCTTTACGCGCCGACCGCTTCCAACCCGTTCGACTGTCAGACTGTGACTGAAGCGAATTATTTGGCAAAAGCGTCTCGTGCCAGCCAACATGTTGCTTGTGTGGGTTGGATGTTGCGCTTGTTGGTTGGATGTTCGTAACTGTTGTGTGTGTGTGTGTTTTTCTTCTCTGCATTCTGATAAAAATTTGCTGATAAGAAAAGCAACAACAACAACAACAAAAACAAACGAAATCGTGTGCAGGCAAGTGACAAATGAGCCCGTATATGTCTACAATGTACATATGTATGCAAACAAATGTAAATATGTGCATATGTACATATGGGGGAAAATTTCTATGGAATATGCATGTACGATCTTAGCTGAATTTAGGAGCAACTGTACGAAGAGCTTCATTGGAGTTGACTTTAAACTAGCGCTGGGTAACAGAATCTAACGAAAGAGAGAGTTTGCGGATAGCGGGACGGAGCTAAAGGGCTCAACGGGCTCTTGAATGCCCATCGCTGATCTTTAAGTATCAATAATGGAATATTTTCATTCGTTATTGCTTTATTACCGTTGAACTTTCCCATGGTACAATAACTACAAGGTAGCGCAAGCGGAAGTGAACCGTTTCGCATGCGCGAGAATTTATCGATCCCCATACACTGACAAAAAGTTATTTGAGTTTCTTAAAGTAATTAATAAAATTGAATGAGCTTTAACATGAATAAAAGAAAAATGAGTTCAGTACACTGACGAAAAAGTTATTTGAGTTTCTAATTGTAGCAATATTCATTAGCCACCCTGTAAGAGTTTCCCGTATAAGACATCAGAAATGTGTTAGAGTCAATCTGAGATGCACAGAAATATAGGAGAGGTAACCTATCTGTGTTCTCAAATGAGGAATTTTTCAGGCAGCTTTTGAATACAGCTTTACTTGAAATTTAGTATACACAGCGCTCCAAAGCAAAGTTATAGGCAGTGTTCGATAGTTTTGAATTCCTTTAAAACTTGAGACTCAAGCATAGAGACTTATACCCTTGTTCCACAGGCACATTCTGGACCCCATTCTCAAAAAGTGATTATTTCTTGTTCCACTGACGAATCTTAATCTCGGTTAAACGCGAATGGTTAAAGTTAAATTCAAGTAAACAAATATCAGCTGTTTGTATTGCTTTGATTTGCAATAACAAATTGAAAGTTTAATTGGCCTTTAATATTTTATCGAAATGGATTTACCTGCGTTCCTGCTGATTTGCAAGAAAAATCAAGAGTTCATATGTCAACTGCAAGAGTGCGAGGACCATTTCGATGCGTTGATTATTGAGTACCAACGGAAGAATAGAAAGCGAAAATCACACAATTTGTAAGTTCATATTATTCTTATTGGTTGAATTTGTTTTAATTTAAATCTTGCATACATTGTAGAAGCGAAATGGCGTGTTTTGGGAACGAGATGTGCCTGAAAACTCAGACGCATTTTTTGGGGAAATCTTCCGCGTCGAGAGGGACAACTTTAACGTGCTTAAAAATTGTCTACAAGGAATAGCAAAACAGGACACGAACTTCCGGATGGCTATTCCATAAGATTAGCGAATCGCAATTGCCTTGTGCACGCTTGACTCCTCAGCCGAATATCGGACAATTGGCAGGTTGATCGGAAAAAAGCTAGAAATGCCAGTGCGAATGTCAATTGTAGTAACAGTGATTTGATCATCCACAGCGGATGACCTGCCGAATGGACATTTATCTCTTATGGGGAAATACACAGAGAGAATGAGGTCATTTAGCTCATCCAGTGACTGACCTACAGAATGTGCCAGTGGAACAAGGTATAAAGCATAGCACAAAAGCAACCACAACTTAGTAAGTTTTCTCACTTCTCTCTTAAAACATTTTTTCATGCAAAATAATTGATCTACGTTTATGCCATGCTCATTTTTCAAAATCATTTCATGAAATGAGTCCGAAAGGGCCATAAACACCATTTCATGAATTCGACTTACACACGAAAGTTGACTATGAATTCGGCGTCAATTCATGAAATGCCGAGACGCAAACAACTTAACGTTGCGTTTCGTTTCTGATATGAGCGCTGGTCTTTTTGAGAATTTACAAAAACTGCATAAACAGGAACTAAATATATTTTGTAAATTTAAGAAATCGTGAATTCTACGCAAAAGATTGAAGTTACTGCAACTTTAAAAAATCTAAAAACTCATTTCTCTTTTGGTGTCGCCCTTAATTCCGCAGAATCTCAACCCTTAAAGCCTGTGTTTAAGGATAACGTTGCGAACTTTGCTTAAATCTGTTCGGAAAGTTACTTTTAAGCCTACAGACCCTTGTTAAGTAAAAAGTCCCGGTTTGCCCTGGTATTTTTTTTAAGACTTTCGAAGGTAAGGCCTCCGGAAATAGTTTCAAAAACTTATTTCTGTTCTTAGGTCGCTCTTTATTTCATCCGATCTCAACTCTTAAAGCATTTCCTTGAGTATATCGTTGCGACTTACACTTAAATCTGCTTGGAAAGCCATATTTTTGGACTTTGGAAGTTGCGGCATATCAAAAATGTCTTTCTGTTCAAGGATCTCCCCCTATTCCACCGACTCTCAACCCTTTCAGTCCGTTCTTAAGTTCAACATTAAGAAATGTCCTTAAATCTGTTCGGAAAGTTTTATTTTGGGCATTGGAAGGTGCTGAAGTTAGAAAATCCAATATCTATTGTTGGTGTCCGATGCTACTTGATGTACAAAGTAATAGTTTAACTTAGTTTGGTCTAGCTAATCCTTAAATAATTGAATATTTAAATATCGAAGCTCACCTAAAGTGTTTTTGCCTCGAAATTTTACTTTTCTGTTTGAAATATTATGATATCTAAACAACAATTTCAAAAATTTCGAAATTGATTTCCTAGAGATCATTTGAATAATCCTTAATAATTTTACTTTAAAACCATGCTCCTGGCTAATGTTGGATTGAGGTGAAGTAGCACGACCGAATAAAAGAGAATATCGTCCCGTAAAGGAAATGAGATTCACACACAATTCGGTTAGCAACATTCAAAGAAGGAATATTAACTGATGACTGGCATGTTTAGAGGTTGGTAGGCAACTGTAGGAGATGTACGGGATCAATTGTTTTCAATGCGGCATCGATAAGGACTTATCGTAAAAAAACCATTAAAATTCTCAAAATTTGTACGCCTTAGGACTCGCCAGTAAACTGAACCGAACCGAACCATTTTGATTAGTGGTTTTCGGTTCGGCTCCGCATTTTCGCTTCAGCTAAGCGATGCGGTTTATCAGCTATAACTAGCGGCTCGGTTACGGTTTGGTTCGGTTCAAAACCGGTTTCCATTCCTTGAAAAAATGTTCAATAAGTTCATTTTATCGATGTCTTTCCATCTAATTTCTACTCCAGCATTTTTGCTGAAATTTTATTTTTAAGAATTTACCAATTTTCAGCTTCTTTCTTAAGTCTTTTTTTTTCTCTTTAACTTCTTATCATTCTTAATTTCTAGCCTTTTTCCCGCTGAAATAAATGTTTGCTCATCACTAATACAACATCAAACTTATTTGATTTGAAGCCGGCTGCCAACTCCAACATGTTTGCAGTGCACTTGTCTCGGCTCATGCACGTGGCTTATTTGCATTTTGAGAGTGGGTGGGGGGAGTTGGTAGTGGGAGGGGGGGGACAGGTAGTCAGTAAAAATGTTGCAATATCTACAAAGTTTTGCTTTTGAAATAATTGTAACCGCAACAAATGATTTTTGGGTGAATTAACTTTCGGTTAGCTTCATCACTTGAAGATTTCAAATCGATTGAAGTCAATACTCGATTCCCCCCACTTTATCACCTCCTTCTCAATGGGGCACAATTGCTGCACATTTCATTTGTTTGGCAATTTATTGAAACATGGCCAAGTCAACTAAATTGGAAGAATAAAGCGAGTGAAAGAGGAGAAGACGACACCAATCAACTTTTTTCTTGGCCCGAAACGCGTCACAAGTTTGTTGTCATCTCCCATTGATAACTCGAGCTTTCTGTGTACTCAGTTGCAGTTATTTTGCAAATGTTGTTGGGCGCTTGAATGGGTTGGCAAGTGTGTCTAATGATTGCACCCGGGGACTGGTTCTAATGGCAAGTGGAAAGTCGTTTGGATGAGGCAGGGGGGAAAGCAGCAGCAGCAGCAGTAGAGGAAAGCTGCATGCTTCAATGGATTTTCACACCAAAAAGGAAACAAACTGTTAATGCTTGTCCTCTGCTAGAATCAATATTTTCATTTTATGCCTTAACAAGAATTGATTCCAAATTGATGTCAATTTAAAAGATTTCTGTGTCTGCCAAAGGCAGCTTTAAAATTTCACTACTTTTTAAAAGTAAACCGTTTTATTTAACCATTTTTCAATTTGGCTTAAACTCAAATTAATACGATTGAAAATGGAACAGTCTGAATTGAAAGTAGCTTACTTTTACATTACAGAGGATCAATTTAAATTGAAATTTTACTCTGTCTGTAATAAGACCAAGAGAGCCGCCATCATCTACTCCAAACATTGTTTTAATTGTTAATAATTGATTTCCTTATTGATGCAGCTATTTTGCATACTATTTCATAAAGGTCCAAGTCAACTTTTCGCTTACTCAAAGCTTGTTGAACTCGTTAATATTCGCTAATCAAGTTTTGACACTTAAATAAAAGCACGTTTAAACATCTGGTTTACAACAAAAACTACTACAGTAAATCAGAAGGGGTCGCTCAGTAGCTCGTGTGTAACTTTACCATTTTACGAGAGCTAGTGAATACCCTAAATCGGCTTTAGAAATAATTGCATAATTCCAGCAACTTAGTCAATGATTCTTTATTGGCATAAACGCTGCAGTTTTCTTTGTTTTTCGCACTTGAGTCATGAAAATCTGACGCAGCCCTAAGAATGGCGTTACAGTAGGCTGGGGTAGTGGCTTTACATGTACCTCCTTTCATGTTTTCACCATACTGGGATACTTAAAGTAAACAATTGCCTTCTACGTTTAGACTTTTGAAAGAATTTAACTGACTCTTTTCTATCTCTAACAAGTACTTGCTCCTGATTCGAAAATTTTTGCTTAATTTATCAAATTATATGTGAACTAAACGAAAGCAATCGAATACGTCTGATAATCTTAATTCAAGTGACCAAAAAAAGCACAAATTCAAAACAAACTTTCTTGCCGTTACTTGTTGCCGCTGGGAAATTAAAGGCACAGTAAAAATCTCCTTAAAAATAAACAGAGCGATCCATTTCTTCTAGATTGATAAAGAGATACAAAGAAATAGTCGAAACATGGTGAACCTAATCAAGAGATGATGTGAAGTGGTCGGCTTGGGAGATCACTAAGAAAATTCAGAAGCCCTCAATATATATATTATCGAAACTGCAGAGTTGATAGAATTTGTTAAAGGTCTTTTAACTCATTGTGTTTCACTCATGGTTTCAAGATTATCTTTTAAACCTTAACAATTTGAAGTGTAAGGTTAGGACATCTTACAGCAGCTTACAACAATTAGTCACATACATGCACCCAAAAAAAGTAGTCATCAAAATGACACTATTTAGTCATCAGCTTGAAACTATTGAGTATCAAATTCTCTTTAATACTCCAAGTATCAAGTTAATATTTTCAAAAGTATTAAAATGATACTTCGAAAATATCAAATTGATACTAACTAGCATCAGGCTGACACTATTTTGTATTTATTTTTTAATATCAATTTGATACTAACAATTATCATTTTGATATTTTGACTGTGAAATTTTTGGTATCATTTTGATACTAGCTTTTCTCAATTTAACACTTTTTCTTATTAAGTTTGAAGCATTAAAAACTGATTTATTGTATTCTGTATTCTTACAAAATGTATTTTATGATTATGGGAAATATTGTACTCTCACATTTCAACGCGTATGTTATTCAAATACAGAAGTCACTGTAAGGAAGTGCATCAAGCGAACCTTATTGACATAACAGTCTGCTTTTCTGATTTGGTGCTGCCCCAATTATGATGGCATGATCATCCCAGGTCGAGAACTTTCTTTAGTAATAGTTCAGAAACCTCAGAGTATGCGAACCACGCCTCAACTGGAGCTGATTTTGATCATCTCATCTTGGATAGAGCAGAAACAGCGTGGAGTACGCCCTCTGTAAAAAAGATATATTTTTTATTTACAAATGTGTGCAAGAAACGATGCACATATGTTTAGCTGCTCACCTTTTAAATATAGAGCATGTGCTCCATATTGAAATACATTAATTTATTAGTCTAGAGGGCTGTTACGTAGCTTTTACTTTATGCAAATTACTGATGTGTTTGCACTAAAATCAAAACAATTAACGTCAATCGTCAAGCGCCTACTGGTCCACCAGTACTAGCATAACATTTCGAATTTTCGGATTTTCATAAAAATGTGAAAATGTGTTTCAAATTGATACTTTTGCGTATCAAATTAATAACCAAAAGATCATTTTGATACTCTCTAGGATTATATTGATTTAAAAAAACCATATTGGATTTAGTTTCAATTTGAGACAGCGTGTATCAAATTGATATTGATACCAATTTTTTTGGGTGTATCCTAATTAATGGTGAAATCGACTGAACGGAGTTGGTTAGCCATCTAAATGTTCCTTGTCGATTGTCCCGTAACGTTGTCACCTTATCTCTGAAACGTTGTACCACACTAAGAAAAAACTGCGGTTAAAATTGCAGCCCAAGCGGACTCCTTTTTAAACCATTTTATGAATTCTTGATCCCAAAACAAGCCCGACGTTCACGGCAAAACATCAGCTCTGGTCACACCACATTAAAACAAACAAGCGCGTCCATTCAAAAAGCGAAAAGTTGTTCGGAAATCATGAACAATTGGTGTTCTGCTGTTGAATTTGCACTTATGCTGCTTTGAAATTCCCAAGCAGTTATATCAATGCTGGCATTAGGAACCCTCTGCTTCTGCTCTGATGATAGAACCGGGAGGTTCTTAAACCTCATGTTCAGTTGACCAGCCTCCTTTTTGGTGTTGTGATTGTCTATTAATGTTATGTAAAAAAAAATAACATGATCTCTAGCCAGCTTAAGCTTGCTAGTTTGAAAATAATAAATGTCTTCACAAAAATGTACAAAAATTATTCGAAAATGGAACCCAATGTGTTACCAAAATGAGACCGCAATATTCCCAAAATATGACCGAGCATAATATGAAATATGACTAAAGCATAAACGCAGCAGTTTTCTTTGTTTTTCGTGTTACCAAAATGAGACCGCAATGTTCCCAAAATATGACCGAGATGTTCCAAAATTGTTCCCAAAATGTTGCCAAACAGAGCACCAAGTGGTCTTAAAACGTTGCCAAAATGTTTCTTAAAGAAGACTAAAAGTTTGAAAAATGATTAACGATAATGAATATCGAACAACGGGTCTTAAAATTGCGCTCATGAAATGACACCGCCGTTCACAGTTCACGAAAAAGCGGGATTACTCTGCTTTTGTCAACGAATGGTCTTGATTTCGGTAGATTTTGAACGGATTTTTTTCTTAGTGTACATTTCTTGTCCTCTGTGCTGATTACAACAAATTCTACTTAATTCGGAACATTCTCTTCCTGCTTTAAAATCGTCTATTTTAACTTTATAGTTAACAGTGATATGAATTCCGGTTGGTGACCTTTGTGTTGTAACAATTCTTTATAGTTAACTTTATTTTATACTATTCCATCAGGTTTTCGTGTCGCACGTTGGTGGCTACGCCTCTCGGTCGGTTGGGCGGGAGGTGGGCTGCTATTTTGCCTGAGGTTCGCGCGTAACAAGCCTCGGCTTGGTGTCGCATGGGCCACTTGAACGTACTGTAATTTGTAACTGCGTCAACAGCCATATTAAAATGTGTTGTAGATTTGATTAAAAACTGATATTGTGTATGCCTACCCAGAAGACATAAGAATTATATTCTTCCTGTTCTATGCTATTTCGTTCTCATCTCCCTTAAAAAGAAGTGTGCTACTCTGCGACACTTCTGGGCGGTAAGAAAGCGTTACTTCAGGGAGATAGGAAATAATCTCTTTTGAGCAATGAGAAACTTTTCTTCCTGAGGAAAAAGGGCTACTCTGAGGGTTAAAAAAGTGTTTCCATTTAGAGTTAAGTAACCGTTTTTTCCAAACATTAGGAAAAAGTTCTGAAAATCAAAGAATTATAGAAATTTTATTCTGCACTATATACTTACTTTGGGTTAGATCTGTAGGTCCTTTTACTGAACACGATTGGAATGCCGCCTTAGCCAGTTGCGAAAACGCTCACGTTTGCTGGCACACGTCAAAGATACTGAATAGAACTGAAACTACCTTCTACCTAAAAGTATTCAACAATATGAGTATTTCATGCATATCGCTTTGATTAAACCACTTGTAATTCTCAAGTTTTGATTCCGTGCACTCTTAATATACAAGGGGCTGATGGGGATGATGGAAAAGCGAAGCCAACTACATAATAATAAAGTATCGCTATCTTGCATTCAAGGCGATCTTTAAGCAATATATATACACTTTTCCAATTTGATAGAAAACGAAGTTGGGCAACTTATTCTTTAAACTGAAAGAGTTCAAAAATCTATCGAAACGTTCGCACAATTGCCGAATCCCTGAGAAAGTGCACAATCGCGAACTTGTTAGGAACTCGGCAATTGTGAGAACGTTTCGATAGATTGTTGAGCTGTACTATCTGCTCTTCAGCTTAAAGAATAAGTTGCTCATTATGGTCCTTCGAGCCGGATGTTAGAATATCGTCGAGTTCGTTGCTGCCGTTCATTTCTTCGTATGTCAGGGTCAGGGTGAGGACTTGCCGGCGGAGTAAAATGCCATCCAATTTCTTTATTAGCTAGCTTTGAAGCTATAATATTCCGTTGAATCGCTTGTTTCAATTCTTCTCCTACAAAGTTTGTGCAGTTATAACAAAGTGGATATCACATATCGCTTATTTATCCCTTGTATGATAGAAATGCGATACCCAATGAAAATTTTTTATGTAAATTTCTAATCTATCACCAAACTCTTCCCTTTAAACTATAGACAAACTTTTTTTGTAGAGAGAAGTAAGAAAC
This sequence comes from Lordiphosa collinella, assembly GCA_018904265.1. Taxonomy (NCBI): domain Eukaryota; kingdom Metazoa; phylum Arthropoda; class Insecta; order Diptera; family Drosophilidae; genus Lordiphosa; species Lordiphosa collinella. The sequence goes on from JAEIFV010000467.1 coordinate 111,155, forward strand.
AAGGCAAAAAGTTTGCATTTTAATTGTCATATTGATACTTTAAACTTACAGTTTCTGGTATTCATCATATTTTTTCAGTATTTTGCATAAATTTTGATCATTTTATGCTGTTTTTAGAATTAAATCAAGCTATTTCTTATCTTTACCTAAGTAAAAACTTTAGACCACAAACACATGAAAGATCATTGCTCTATGAAGTTCCCATCAGTTTTAGAACCAAAACCCTTTTTGTGGTTTTTATTTTACTTTTTGCTACATTTCGTTGGCGCTGCCAATTTGCCCACCAATTGAAAATTCAATGCACGCCCCAGACCAAAAACTCATTTGCAACACTTCACGCAACGCCGGCGATTTCGATTTAGACCAAGATCAAGGGCGATAAAGCCCGCAGCCAAGAAGAGAATCAGCGACAGCAGCAGCTTGCTTGGGGCTGCTTGCATTGCGTGCCGCAACGCGTTGCAACTATAAATAGATCCGAAGAGGCCAACAACAAGAGCAACCTGGTCTCTTATCCCAGTTGGCTGATCTTTACGCACAGGAGGAAACACAAACAACGGCAACAAAAGCAACAGCAACAACAACAACAACATTCCTTTCGACATTTAATTAACGATCGCGATGGCAATCAATGCAACAGCACAGATGAGCAACTGCAACAGCGCCTGCCCCATTCACAAGCTGCAGTTGGTGGCCAGCCAGTTAGTCAAGTTAAGCTGACAAATACTGTAATTAATTTTAATTGCAGCGATTGGCGCTCGCTTTCCGTCTCATTAAAAGATTTTAACTTTAATTCTTGGCTGATTTTTATGGTGATAAGAAATGTTTGTATGAGTGAGCAGCAGCAGTGGCAGCAGCAGGACGTGCTTTCAAGCCTAATTGCCGCAAAACGACGCGTGGCATTTTGTCACCCAACCGACTACAAGCAAAAAGAGAAACAACAACACATGTTTCCGGACAAATATATTTTTGCATTTGGTTGCAAGAATTGCAGCAGTTGGCTAAATGGAGTGTGGAAACAGCCATAAAGCAGTCGCACACACAAATCCTTGATAGAAATGCCGGCGGGCTCAAGTGCAATAATAATATAAAATACTTTTTAGTGTTCAGTTCATTGAACGCGCACAAATCCAATTAGGTTTTGCCTCAGCCACCCACCCAGCCACACCCACACACTCACACAAATGGAGTGCAAATGGGTAAAATCGTAGCATACTCTCGAGCGCCCAAGCTAAATTTTTGCAAGTCAATTTGCCTGCCACAACTTTTGACTGCTTGCTTATGTGCCTCTATGTATGTCCTTGTGTGTGTTTTTTTGAATGTTTGTGTAAGCTGATGCTGTATTTGTGTTCAGCCAAAAGTTTAACTCGCTTTGGCGTTATGGCAATTGCATTGACACACATAAATAGTTGATGACTTATTGATTTAAACAATTAAATTTCCAAAGTATTTATTTCATTTCAATTTAAACGTTCACTGTCTTAAAGGTATTATGGAAATTATTTTTATACACTTATAATTTTGCCCAGAAATTTGGAACGCATAGAAGGAATCATCTCCGACCACATAAAGTATATATATTCTTGATCAGCCGGACGAGCTGAGTCGAATGAGCTTTTTCCTCCCCCCACGGGGGAAGAAAAAAAAAAAAAAATTTTTTTTTGAACAAAATTAATTTTAATTTTAAATGTTACCTGATAATTAATGTTTTGTCTTGCAATAAACTGCACACCTCTTCATCAAATATTTTAAAATTGCCTAAATGCTTTGAAAGCCTTTTTATCTATTGATGATATAAATGGGTCAGACTGTTTTGTGCGAAAAGCGTCCGGATCAATTTCATAACCGGAGGCCATCGATCGCAATAGCACGCTGAATCGGTATATTAGGACTCGCTGACTCCCGCGTTCCTGGCTTTGCTCCGCTTCCAAGGTTATATGTATGTTTTGTGAAACCACCTTCAATAAATAAAGCTATGGCTCACAGGCGAATTTGGTATGGGTTTCTGATTTTCGAATTCCAGCGACTTTCTTATTTTATCAACCCTATTAGTGTCAGAGCTCAGCATATTAACAACTTTGGCAGCATTTCTTTTGCCTGATTTGTATAAGCTGCTGCTGGCCGCTACCATAAGTTCATCGCACGAGGAATCTTTAACAATCTCGGAAACCTTTTGGACTTGACTTCCCCTGCTACAATCTGCAAAGGATTTTTGAAGGTCGGCCGCACATCTTACTTTTGAAATGATAATAAGTGGTGTGACTAACCACTCCTTTTTTTTCTCAAAATTATCCTCTCGATTTCTAGACCGCTTCCATCTCAATAAAAGTTGTGCAGAAAAATTTTGAATTTGTTTTATATGGTCGTTATCTCTTCATCGTTTTGTTTTGATGCATCAATATTCGCAAAAACATAGTTTTCGAGCAACATTTTTTATTGTTAGAAGCCTTTCCTTTGCGCCATACCGAAAAAAGTGCTCGCTTGGAAACAGACATGATTCCTAAAATAAATATATCTTGTAAAATGGGCGTTTCGAGGCTTCATATTGAACATTTATATTCACAAAGATTCACGTTTTCACAAACACAAAGGTATAGCACCAAAACACCAACAAATGAAATTTACTCCACTAAAAATTGCACAAGGTTAATTTGGGCTCACTATTTAAACGGCCAATCAAACCAATTTTCAGAACTACAACTTGACATGTCACGCAAATCTTTTAACATAATACATACCTTTTAACTCAAATTAGAAAGAAACGTAAAAAATTGAAAAATTATAGTTTTTACATAAAGTTGCTTTCCCCAAACAAAAGTGAAAAATGTGTTGCAGCCCCGCAGCCAAACCATATGATTACTTTAAAAGCTCACAGCTGTGCCATCTTCGATTATCATTGAAAAAATTGCTTTGCAATCATCCCTGGGGTATTAGTTATCGGTATTTATAACATTTTGTAGCCAAACGCATTTTCATTTTTGAATTATTCAGCCTAGCGGCCTCGGGCCCACTGTGCGCCCGTCTGTCTGTTTCTACGCAAACTAGTCCCTCAGTTTTGAAGCTATATGCAATTTTGCACAGAGTCATCTTTTAGCTGCACACTGCACATATATCGGAGCCGCGACCAACCGCCACAACCACAACCAAACAAACTCACCTGGGAGTGCGGGCCTAGATGGGCCACTAGCCCAAATTATCCTATCAATGCAGCAAACTATAGCTGGACTGCAAGCCACCATTGCTGAGCTGCTGCAGGAGATAAGGGATCTCCGCTCCTCCAAGGGACACAAAAGTTCTAAATAATGGCAGCCCCATTACGCCTCGGAACCTGGAACGCTCGCAGCATTACTGCCAATGCAAACGAGCTAAAGGTCTTCATAGACTGGCATAACATTGATGTTATGCTTATCTCTGAGACCTTCCTACACCCTGGATCCTACTTTGCTATGGACGGATACGCATGGTACTGAGCGGATCATCCCGGAGGCCGGCCTAGGGGTGGTTCTTGTGTTTTAGTGAAGCAGGAGCTAATTCACTACCACCTCCACCCGATCTCCAACAACTACATCCAATGGTGAAGTCCTCGTGGGAGCCGCTTACCTGCCACCCTCACTGCCCTTTTGCTCGGCTGGCTTTGAAGTGCTTCTTGGCCAATTTGGCCAAATTTTCATCGTTGGCGGTGACTTCAACGCCAAACACAGGCTATGGGGCAACTTCAGAGCCAACCCTCGTGGTACAGCTCTGACCCAGGCAATAAGCAGCGACTCCACCCAAGCCCTAGCAACAGGAAGGCCGACGCACTACCCGTACAGCCGCAGAGGAACGCCAACCTGCTTGGACTTCTTCCTCTATAAAGGACTGCCAGACCACCTCCTTGAAGTACACGAAGAATACGAGCTGTCCTCTGAACACCTCCCCGTACTGGCAACACTGAGTCTGAGTCCTCAAACAGCTCCAGTCAGAGGCCCAATACTGCTCCCTGGATCTGACTTGCGAAGCTTCCAGGAGGAATTGAGCGACTCACTCCATCACAACATGGAGGTGCATACTCCGCAGGATGTGGACGACGCCTTGCTAATGGACAAGGTCAAATCAGCAGCCGCCAAAGCAGCTGCACAAGTGCCACCCCTGGTTTTGACCCCAGAGGCCGAGGGCATGATTGCGCTCAAAAAACGCTTGCGGCCGCCGTTGATGGACTCCATAGGAGGATCTCAAATCGGGTGAGGAAGATGCTAGCCAACATTAAGAAAGAGGCAACGGACAAAATGCTAGAAGAAGCTACTCCAAACGAGGACTCGAAGTACGCTCTCTGGAAGCTCACCAGAAGGTACAAAAGGCAGGTGCAGCCGAAGTTCCCGATCAGACAACTTGATGGCACATGGGTCAAACACCCTCAAGACTGAGCTGAAGCCTTTGCCTCTAACCTCGAGGAAAGGTTTCAGCCTTTTTGCACTGCCTCGACCAATAGGCTCCAACTGGTCAAAGAAGCACTGGACGTCCCTCTTCAAATGGCGCTACCTGTCAGGCCAATTACATTTGAAGAGGTGACGAGCGAGATAGCCTCACTCAAGAGCAACAAGGCACCTGGTGAAGACGGAGTTGACAACAGGACAATAAAGCTTTTTCGTCGCAAAGCGATATTGTTTCTGTTGCTCCTCTTTAACTCAGCCCTGCGCCTCAGCTACTTCCCCAGTGCTTGGAAGAACGCCAACATAGTCATGTTGCGTATAATGCAGGTTTCTAGGAATCCACAGCGCCCATTTTCATTAACCTAGGTCAAGATTTCTGAAATTACACCTGTTTTGGACTTTAGAGTGCTATTTTAGGAAAGAAAACCCTCCTAGGCCACGGAAAAAGGATTTGAAGTCCCCATTTAAGTAAGGTTGGCCTTAGAAGTATAATACAGAATTAGTATACCCTGTAGTTCAGCTGGTGTCAAGGCACCACCCTGATGCATCACTGAGTTTCAGTCGCGTCGTTAACGACAGGTAATGCATCACAGCGCTATAGCGTGCACCCAGCACCACACTAACGACTGGTAGTGTAGCGTTGTAGCGTTGTAACGTTATACCGATCGGTAGGGAAAGATGGGGTGTTGTGAGCCACCTGAATATTTGCCCCGAGCCAAAATAAACTACAGCATTTTGTTTATGTCAAGTTTCTCTTTTCTTATTACGTTACTTTGACCCGCAACCGATCAGTCAACACGTGCCTTAAATTTGCGAGCCAGAACACGATTTTTTTTTCAAATATTATTGTTTTTTTTTTTTTTTTGTCTTGTGAATATAGTTAAAAAAATTTTTTGGAATCCAAAAACTAAGTATGACCGAAATATCTTTGATCAATTGCCTTTTTGACCGAAATATGTTTTCGGCTTGAGAACAAAAAACATTAAAAAGGAAACGCAAACAAAAAAAAAACTGCCACCAGCATAACGTGCTCGTAAATATAAGAAAACAAGGCGGCTGCCGATTTTTCAATGATATTTTTTTATTCAGATTAAGAAAAATTATTAATTTTTTGATTTAATAGAGAATAATTACCTAAAAAACACGAATTTTTTACTTTTAAATGGTTGGCTCACAACACCCCACAAATTTTTGAAATGTCAAAAATTTTATCCGAAAACTAATGATGAGCAAAGTTACATGCATTTTTTAACTAAAATATAAAATTTACTGAATGAAAAAATATTGATTTTTGGCGAACTTATGTTCGAAAAGCCTAACTATGATCACAACACCCTACTTTTTCCAGACATTCCCAAAAAAAATTCGTTAGGCAAATATTTGGCTGGTGGTTGGTCTCATGGCTGGTGGCACCGGTGCAGCTGAACTTCAAGGAAGGGTCAGACCGTAACTGCCAAAAGTTTTCAAAAATTAGTTTTAAAACACAAAGGAAGTGGAACTGCGGCGCCATTTTTTACATCATGATTACGAGCCATCTCACACCGCCGAATCAACAAGTAATTTGATTGCGCTCTCTGGCATCGAAGAAATACGTCCAGCACCATATTCTCTATATCGGGGGTGTCCTGGAAATCTCTAGAGATTTAGGCTTCGGTTGGTTTGCAAATCGCTAGTGAAATCCGTCGGTGTCCCAGAACTTCGAGAGATTTCGTTCAGTTCGAAAGTCGAGTCCGAAAGGAGTGTGCATAGGATTATGGTCCTACTACAAAAACAGTGCTGATAAATTGCGTGGGTTGGTGAATTCGCTATTGGTTGGGAAATGTATTGGCTGGTTTGTGTATAGGATGGTTTGCCAAAATCTCCCAACAAAATACGAGAGCTTTGAAACCAACCGAAAGAGATTTCTAGGACACCGAGAATTGGTTTTGGGTTGGAATTTGGTTGGAAGAGATTTCTGGGACACCGCCGTATATTTTGATACGTAACCATACCGAAAGTAATCTCTCCTTCGAAATGATGGATAAAATGCCAAAACTACAATAATGGGATCAAATTTTGATTAAAAGTCAGTAGAATTAAAAAAAAAGAACGAAAATAAAAAAGAAAATATTTGGTGTGCTCTGTTCGAAGTCTACGAACACACTAAAACTTTATTCATAGGCAATCGACTGCCTCGTCAGAGACCAATAATACTAGACTGCCAGTTTGCTCTGCTGCGTCGATTCTGACGTTGGCTTCGTCAGCTGTTCGAGGCGCGCAGGTTTGAATTTTCGTAGAGAGAAATGAATTAAAGGGCTGCTAAATGGTGGAAAAGAACCCAAAAAAGGTTTTTTTTTATTGGGCTGAACTTATTATGTATTTTATGATTTTTTGTACCTTTATGTTTATCGAACTGTCCGAACAATTTGTAAATATTAGAGGCTTTCTTTCTTTCAGATATTTACGCTTTAGAGCACTGGCCTCGCTCTGTTAGCATCGGCAGAGCTCTGTAAAACAACAGTGATTCTCTCTCAACTCGCTTATTCACTGTTAATTTTCGATAGCTTCCTCCACGTTATCGGACCAAAAAACGAAAGACTTGGCAGCCGACGAGACCACCTTATACTTATTGCAACATGGACTGCTACATCCACACTCACACATACACTAACACGCCCATACGCACACAAATTATGGAGTGGTTAACTGCAAATGTGCTCACGCTAGCAGAGCACAAAACAAAATCCGTCCTAATATGAAGCAGGAAAAAAGTTGAAACGGCAAAGGTACGTGTCGTCTCCATCACGATCGAGTCACAACCAGCCATTAACTATCTAGAAGTCATGCTCGACCTAGTGACCAAAGGATCAGTACATGAGCGCGAAAGCGCTCGAAGGCGACAACCGCTGTTTTAAGGATAATGGCAAACACCCAAGAGCAACAGCAACGAAGCAGGAAGCTCATAGCGAATGTGGTCACCTACATTATTCTGCACCCGATATGAACGTAGCATCCTACAGCAGTCAATGCAAGTCGGTATATAGACTCTGCGCCCTCAATATCGCCAGCTGCTTCTGCACCGTATAGGAGGAGGCTGCTCTAGTTGTAGCTGGAACAGTCCCCGTAGACCTGCTAGCAGCGGAAGCAGGGCACAGCGTGAATCCACTGTGGCACAATTGCAAAGTAGGTGGGACCACGGAACAAACGATAGATGGACTTACAGACTGATACCGAACATGGATCCACGGGCGGATCAAGCAGAGCTCGTAAACAACAAATGAATATTTTTGCCTTCGCGGTCTGCTCAATAACAAAACCGAAAAAATGCATGCACGCTTGCTCTCACTCTGAGCAGAACACTTCGTTTTTCCTTGTTTTTGTCTTCAGTTGACTGTTCTCAGTTGAGCTCTTCTTGTTTTGCTCATTCAATAACAATTTATAGACAGCGTTCCGACTAAGCGCTCGCACATTAAGAGTCAGTAGATGAGCAAAAAGCCGAACGACTCACCTCAAAAGAGTCTTTTTTTTCTTTAATTTGTTTTGTGTGTGTGTGTGGCTTGTGTGAGTCGCAAGCCCAAACAGACACCTCACTTACACACACACACAAATAACTTTTATCTTCTTCACTCGCTACGATTTGCTCAGTGAATGAGCAGAGCAACATGTTCGTTGAGCACTGAGCGATTCGTTCATGAGCCGATGTGAACGGTTCATCTCTGACTTTTTGCTCAAAGGGTCCATAAATAACTGTTATTTTTGGACAACGAAAAACGGTCAATAATTATTTGCTAGCTCTGGTTTCAAGGCATACTTGGCTCTAACTTCAAAATGGTTTTTTGCGGTTAAAGGGTGGAGGGGTAAATTTTTCCAAATCTGAAACAAACTTGATCTGGGTAAATGCAAGATTTTGTGGCTCTATCTCTTATAGTCTCAGAGATCGACGCGTTCATATAGATAGACTGACCGTTTTTTGCGGCTATCGGGGGAAGGGGTGTAAATTTTCCAAATCAAAAACAAACTTGACATGGGTCTGTTATACAGCAACCTGATGGTTGAACTCGCCAGTTCTAGGCTGACCCTGGTGATGTCTCCATCACTGAACTGAGGAAGTAGAATTGTGTTGTAATGTTTTTTGATTAAAGTGTATGTACGAGTTTTTCCCTTACCCTTGGTGTGGAAAAGGGTATATTAAGGTGTCCTTAAGCCATTGATCCTGTCCCCAGAAATCCATGGCTCTTGGATTAACACAATATCTACTTCCCCCGAGGATAAGCGAAGTAGAAGTGCAGCAGTTGCTGCTTTAGAGTGGTGCAGGTTTATTTGCAACACCTGCATCATTGTGAGAGAATTCCCCCTCTATCAAAGTGGCATCGGCATCGTCCGGTTGGAGAAACTCCTGCTCGGAGTACAAGCGCCCGAAAGCTGGTCCAAAGTCGTAACCTCCTGGAGCCACAACGCTTCTCTTGTTGAGGGGTAATCTTTAACTCCATCTCCTTATCGCTCTGCTCCTCTTCCTCCACGTCAACACATTCAAATAGAATGGCAAAAAAATAATAATAGAGAGTTTTCCATACTTGGAGAATAGTTTTTCAATTATTTGCCCTAAATTCCCCTACCACAAATCAAAAATCTGGCTGGTCAATGTTTCATGCATCGAAAAATTGTAACTTGACTGGACTAAAAGTAAATGAAAATTCTATTAAAATGACACTCACATCTTCCGGCCTCTCTTCTTGGGGAGCACTGTACTAAAGTTATCTCCAAGCTCTCGTATTCTCTTTCACTTACTTTTTTTTTTTATTGCGCAAATTAGCCAAGGTGTTTTATGGCCATCATCATCATCTTCACCCGCAGCCACCAAAGTGTTAGTGTTGTTCTCGATTTCGTTTGCCTTTCACTTTGTCTCGGCTTCCTGCCTGGGAGCTGCTTTAATTGAGGTCTAATCCGCAATTAAGCCTCTCAGCCTTCTGGTATTTCCTGCTCATGTCCTGCTAATTCTTTTTTTTTACAATTTAATGAAGTGCTTTTGCCTGCAGCAGGAGGTGCCTGTCGACGTACGCTACAAAATTGGTTGGCATTATTCATGTCAGTGTCCTTTAAAGCTGGAGGGGATATAGGCAACAGGCCGCAGAGTCGGTTTAAATGTCAATATATCACAGAGGCTAACAAAGCTCTCTCTTCTCATGGGTGTGTGTGTGTGTGTGTTGTGACAGGCAACAACAAGAGCACCACACACACACACATGTCTGCACAGGATACTAATTATGATTGTGGCGGCATTGCAAGGACGCTGAAGCTTCTCTGGCTCAACCTTGTATATTGCCTGAGCTAGGGATGGGTGTGTTTGCCGATGGCATAAGTTGATGCAGATGTATGGGTTGGTTTTAAAGCTAACAAACAACTCGATTAGCTTTCTTGCTTTTTTCTCACATAAGTCGGTCCATAAACTTAAATCCCTTTCAAAACTTTAGTAAAAATTGAACCTCTGCCATCCAACTTCTTTTTGCAACTCCAATTTTCTTTTCCTATTCAATAAAGAGCTCACACCACACAGTCCAAAGACCATCATAAATTTTCGTCATTCTCAGCTGCACCTTTTTTTGGCGCATACACTCCTTACCACCGCAAAACACCTGTCCTGGCACGCCCCCAGCCCATTTGTCACAATCCATTCGCTTGTAGCTGGAACAGAAAATAGAAATTGCTGCCAAGTCATGTCATTGCCTGCTCATATATATCCTTGCCAAAGCACACACACACACACACACTCACAGGACAATAACAACTGCAACTTGTATGCAAATCCTTTCGTGACTCTGCACCAGCTACGTGTCCGTTTGCTCCTCCTCCTGCGACGCGCGACTTATTTACTGTTTTTCAAATTGCGCTTTGGCAACTTTTGGCTGCCAGTTTTTCTCTGTGTGATCCTTTTCTGCTCCTGCAGCATGTGTTTATGGCTTCTTAATTGTGTGTGGCAAAAAGTTGTTTTCCTAGTTTTGCTGCTAACTTTGTTATGTTAATATCCGGCTAATGTGTAGCTTTTGTGATTCAATATTGTCAGCAGAGCTTTATTTTTTATTGATTAATTAGCCATTCGTGAAAGATTTTCATTTCATTTTCATAATTATTTATGCATTTTTTAAAAATAATTACATTTCGCTCATCTTTCGAATAATTTTGAACGCACAAATGGGCTGCATAATTAAGCTGCTTAATTGGCCATGATTGGGGCAAATAAATGCGCCAATATATTGATGGTATGATACAAATGTGGGATAATGCATAATGGCGGAATAATGTTGAAAAGGGGATTGAATGGAAGCGAATGGGAAATACTCTGTGTTAATTGAAGCGTAATGATGATCTTACTTATAACATTAAGGAAATCGAAGTGGGGTGACAACAGCAAATTTACGTTCTATGAACAGTTGAAATCACAAACCTTGGTAGAGAGAAAATCTATCTTTGTCCGGCATTCGAATAGCACCAAGATACGTCTTGAGAGGTTTTCTTAGTCCATTTTTAAACACTTAAATTTTAATGTCCATAAGTCTTAAAACTAACCCCAACCTAAATAAAACAATAGTTTACGCAATTCTTAACATTTCTGCATTTAAAGTTTTGGATTAATCTCCACAGCTGACTTCGCGGGGCTTTTCAACAGGCTTGGGAGCAAGTTCCATATTGGTGGGGACTTCAACGCTAAACACATGTTCTGGGGAAACTATAGAGCTGACTCGAGAGAAAGGAGCTTACAAGAAGCTCTTGTTGCCACTTCAGCACAGATACTGGCAACAGGCAAGGCCACCCACTACCCGTTCGTCAACCGTAACATCCCTAGTGCCATTGACTTTTTTATATTCAACGGACTGCGTCCTGATGAGCTGAGCATTAGGATGGAGTATGCCCAATCATCCGACCACCTCCCTCTTGTGGTTGAATTGGATGAAGCTCCTCCCAGGAAGGACCTGGAAAAAACCTTGGACCTCAATCCGAGATAACCCTTCCTGAGGATATAGAAGGTTTAAAAACGTCAAAACTTTGCGATTTACGAATGTCGGAGCACCAACTTTTACGATTTGGCGATCAAATCGCAAAGTTTTTGCGAAAGCGAAAATGGGAGCATGGCTGATATTGTTTATTTCATATCACTTTATGTCTTATGAGCGGAAATTTAGAACAAAATCTTTACTAAATTATCATATATATTTGACAAATAAGTTACTGTAGTTCTGCCACTTTCTAGGCAGGTGCCTCTTCTTTTATGTTTTGGTTTTTTTAATTTTCTTTTCACCCTCCTCCCTTAGCAGGCTGGGTCCGAAACGACCCATTAGGTATACATAGCGTGGATCGACAACCGCATACACAAATGGACTCAAGGCAGAAAACTTCGCATTCAAATATTTTGTGTGTACCTTAGTTGTATTCGCTCGTGAAGGTCGATGAAAATCTAAAATGATTTCAACTCCAGAAATCAAAAATTTCACATTAACTATTACTCAACTTACTGTAGTAATTTCCCTCTTCCCGATTGATGCCTCTAGCGTTGAGTACGAAATCGGTTCTAGCTCTCACACTGGACACAGAAACATTGTCCGGAAAGCTTACCAAATTGCCTTTGAAAATACTTGTGACATTAACTTCCAGCAAAGGTTCCTTTAACTCCAAATCAGAGCGTTCGTTTATTACGGGCAATATGATGTTTAAGACGGTGTAATTGAGTTTCGAGCTTAATGTAAGCACATCTACCGTACGCAGACCTTGCTCCACCTCAATCAGAGTATGACCCTCTAAGGGCAGCAATATCAAAAGGTAACTGCGTGTTTTATGCAGTGGAATGGCCAAGACTTGAGCCTTCAGTTCCTGCACTATGCCATATGGAAGCACAGCATTGTTTAGTTTAAAGCAATTCAGCCATTTCGATGTCCGACGAAATTTATATCTCATGGTCGGCTTGGTGGAGAAATGATGAGCGAATTCCGCACTAAACGACAAGGCATTGACATATACCAGGCGACTATCCTTATCCATATGGCCAAACATCGCGTTGATCATTCCCTCTGTAGCTTTTGAGATCTTTTCATTGAAGTGTTCCTGATCACGTCTCCCGAAACTTGTGTGATATACATGAGCATTCAAATAGTCGCGAGCTTGCTTGGCATATTCCCAATTTAAAGGTATATCCACATGCACCAGGGCGGCGGTAAATGTGTTCAATGTAAAGTTCTGCAAAGGATACTCCTCAATACGTGGATTTATAGCGCTTTCATTACGTCCAGGTCGAAATAGCAGTTCCTGTATTTCGGCAGCCGCTTTTGCATTAGCAGCAAAGAGTATCAAACTCAGGGCATTAAACACACCAAACGGTGAGATGACAAAGTCCTCGTCCGACTTTTTCGCATCAAGTACACTGTTGTACAGTTCACCCACAAAGTTTATATCTCCAGCTGTGCCCCAGCTGTAACAGGTGCAAACAATCAGCAAGGCGAGCAGCCATCTAAATCCTGTCATGGTTTCTATTAGACTAAAGTTGCGATGTCTGGTGGAACGTACTACTTATGTGTTACCATTACATCGATTAGTCTGGGCTTTTATCACCGCTTATATGTTATGCCATTTTATCGGTTTAAGCCACGTTTCACGTAAACGCGTAGAGAATTGCATTGGCAAAGAAGGGAAGAAATTGCTTAACCCTCCCCCAAGGGAAGGGGAGGTGCAGAGTAGTGGTAAACCTTTCACGAATGTCGCCATAAATTTGCAGCTGCAAAGTGATAATGAAAGTGTTTCCTTCCGTTTTGGCCAAACAATGTGCCAAGAAAAAAGAGAGATGCTGAAACAGAGGAAGAAAACTGTGCCCAGAGTGTGGTGACCGTTTGGTTGCCCTTTTTGGGAATTAGATTTGGCAGCTCTAAATAATAAAAAAAAAAATAAAGTGGTTTACAAAAGCAATTGTGCTCCTAGGGCGTAATTTATTAATTGAGTAAAATTACCAAAATAAATAATTATCCAAAATCTACAAATGGGCATCTCCACAGACATCTCCAGAAGGAACCATTTCCACCGTAAAAAATATATATATTCTTGATCAGCAGCAACAGGCGAGTCGATATAGCCATGTCCGTCTGTCAGAAATGGTAAGAGATAGAGGTTTGAGTTGTATGGAACATATGTTTCTTTACTTGCAGGCAGATCAAGTTTTTTTTTTCAATTTTTCCACGCCCCTCCGGCCCCCTCAAATTGGAAAAAAGTCATATCTCCCACAGTTTTATAGATAGAAGGTTCGTTAGTTAATTGGATTCTTTATCGATCCGCCAAAGGAATGATAAAGATCGGATAAACGGTTGTCGAGTTATAAGGAAAACAAACAATTATGGCCAGCACAGGGCTCAACGGTGAGGGGCAGCACTTCACAGGTACAGAGTATGATATAGTCGGGCATGACCGACTTTCTTTTAGAATTATACCATTTGTTTTAGAATTATACCATTGAAAAGGGTACATTAAAATTGTCCGGATGTCTGTAACGCACAGAAGGAAGCATTTCCAAACACAAAAAGTATATATATTCTTGATCAGCATGACGATCTGAGTTGATATTGCCATGTCCGTCTGTTTCTATGCGATTTTCTCCGTTTTTATGAATATCATCAGTATGTCATGATAAAGGCTGTTTAAAGTAGTTATAACTGCATGGTGATTCAAAGGCTTTCATTCCACAATATGCACCTAAATACGTAGAATGAATTTAATAAGACATTGTAGACGCAGCTCCTTTCTCAAATTCTCAAATACATAAATCCATACTTTTTTCTTTAAGCTCGAAACTGGTGGCTGTGTTTACTCCCAACAACTCAATATCAGTTATTCCTTCGGACTACAGTGGGGACTTTCAGAAGCGATTTAAAAAGTTCTTAAAGGTACACAGTAGTTAGATTCGATGCTGAGAACAATGACTTTCGAGCCGGCTCAGAAATCTCTTTGACTTATACATGGTCAAAGTGACAGCGTTATCTTCTCGACAAATCTCTATGCTCATCAAGGCTTTTAGAGAGGCCTAGCCTTCACACAGTTACTTTATCTAGAAACGGAAGCTTTTGGCATTATTTATCAACCTAATCTCAATGTCCAAATTATATCAATTTCTTTACAAATACATAAGAGATCTAAAATCGTTGATAAAGTCTATCGTAGAGTGTCAAACCGAGTTAAAAAGCTGCTGACCAGACACAAGCAGTTGGAAACTAATCGATTCATTGAGCGAGTTACATCAGATGTGAGCACCAACTATGCCCTCTGGTCTCTCACCAGAAGATACAAACGCCAGGTAACCCCTAAATTCCCGATCCGAAAGAGTGATGGCACCTGGGCGAAGTCTCCCAGGGATCGGGCTGAGGAGTTTGCGAAAAATCTCGAGCAGAGATTTACGCCGCTATCAACTTCGCCTGCATCCAGGATAAGGAGAGTGGAACGTGTCCTTGATACCCCTGGTCAGCTCAAACTGCCAGGGTCTCCGATAACTTTTACGGAGGTGAAAGAAAAAATCAAAGCACTTACTTTCAAAAAGGCTCCTGGAGAAGATAAGATAGACAACAAAACGCTGAAGGCACTTCCTGACAAAGCCATACTGTTCCTAGTCTTGCTCTTCAACTCAGTGTTGCGATGATAAGCAAGCGTTCGATCGAGTTTGGCACGATGGTTTGCTGTGCAAGATAAAGAACCTTCTCCCACCACAGCTCTTTGACCTGGTGCGCAGTTTCCTTACCGACAGGACATTTTCTGTCGTTCTTGATGGAGCTGAATCGAGCACAAAACACATGCTAGCATGGTAGCGTCCTTGGCCCCACGCTGTATGCGCTTTCGATCATGGACATGCCCACAGGAAGTAACATTCCCAGAAATGACGCACAGGACCTTTTCCTTGCCACTTTTGCTGACGACAAAGCCATTTTGGTCAGACATCCCTGTGTCTACAGTGCCACGGACATCCTACAGCAGTTCATGTACCGATTTTGCGCTGGAATATTGGATTAAATCAAGCGAAGTGTGTTAATGTCACCTTCAAGCCAAGGAGAGACGCCTGCCCCAGAGTCTTTATGGAAGATCAACTCCTAGCTCATCTTTAAGGACAAGGACCTTGACAGGCGCTTGACATTTGGCCTGCACATAAGGCAGCTAACAAAGTCGCTATTTAGAAGAGCTGCCCAGTTGGGGTGGATGCTAAATCGCAGAAACAAATTGTCGCTTAAGAACACGGTACTTGTGTACAAGGCAATTATTTCACCAGCTAGGAGATAAGGCCTGCAAGTTTATGGAATTGCAGCTAAAACTAACCTAAATAAGATTCGAGTCCTTCAAGCCAAATTACTGCGCAGACTATCGGGAGCGCCTTGGTACATGTGCACGAGAAGGCTGTAGAAGGAACTGAACGTCCCTATGATAGGTGACGTCATCAACTAGCAATCTGCTGCCTACCTTGAAAGACTCAGAGGACATCCAAATCGGCTAGCAAGGCATACGCTGCGGAGACGAAAAATAAATGGCGTCAGAGTCGGGAGAAGACTCAAGAGATCATTTCCGTCGCAACTTTTAAGTCGAAGAATCTGAACCTGCCACACTTACAGATTTGGCATACAATAATAACACCAACCAAAACATTATCTGTTAAAATGAATCTTACAGTTGCTATAAAAGTTGTTATAAAAAGTGACAAAGTAAATGTATGCAAAAAAAAAAAAAAATCGGCTTTGATTGTTTCTTAGTTCATGGTATTTCCAAGATTTGTTGCGTATGAACAACACCAAGCACTACCCTGTAGTTCAGCTGGTGTCACGACACTACCAGGCCTAACAATCTGATGCATTACTGAGCGCCAGTCGCGTCGATAACGACAGGAAATGCATCACAGCGCTAGTCTAGTACGTGAATTATAGTGTGCATTCATCACCACACTAACGACTGGTAGTGTAGCGTCGTATCGTTCGGTACGTTTTCCGTACATTCCCATAAAAAGTTCGTTAGACAAATAAATTTGTCTAGAAGGTAAAACCCATCTATCTACAAAACTGTGAGAGATATGACGTTTTTTCAGAATAGCGGGGGTGTCGGGGGCGTTGCGAAAATTCAAAATAACCATTAGCTGCCTAAAAGTATAAGGAACCTTTATTTCATTCACTTCATACCTCTAGCTCGTAACATCGCAGATATCTGTGCGTTTTTACGGACGGAGTTGTATGGGCGGAATAGCTGAGCGTGGTTGGATCGGTTCAAAATTTTGCTAGTTTCTTATGTATGCCAGTACTATTAAATGTGCCAAGTTTCAGCACTCTAACTGAGTTCGTCTAGTTTATGCCAAAATTTTGGCTTTTCCGACCAGTGTGCATTGGTACCACCTTGATTCTTCCCAGCTATCGTGTTTTATTCTGGGATAATACACTGACTTCTGACTCAACAAACGTTTTTCATTCTTTTGTGCAACATTAACCTACTTTTTTTTTTCTGTAAATTCTTGTAAGGTAGAATTCTTCCAACATTGAATAGACCTCTCAGATATAAAAATGTTTAAGACCTATTCACCCTTTTTTCCACGCCAAGTTCTCTCTTTTGAAGCAAAACTGCTCATAAAATCCAAATGGCTCTCACCCTTTTGAGCACCAACGCAGGGCGAATGCAACGTGGCATATGCGCAACATGACCTACCTCTTGTATCTGTATCCCCTCCCCAACCCATCACTAACCCATTCACCTTTTCATGCTTCGCTTCGTCGCCTTTGCCATTCACTCGCTTGTTTATTGTTTTCCGCTCAGCGCGAAATTCAATTTTCGGTGGCAAACAAATGGAACACACAGCAAATGCCCCACCAATTGCATTCCAGTGTAAGCTCAACAATTTATGCTCCAAGCAGCAGCTGCTGCTGCTGCTGCCCGCGTTTAACTGAGACACTGGACACTTGGAAAACAATTAAAGCCCCAAAGTTGCCTTTTCTTCAAGGGTTCCAAATAAGTAAAGAGCGGACGAGAAAGAAAGAAACTCACAAAACTAGCAAGTCCCAAATGGCCGAATATCCTTGAGGAACTCCTGGCCGAGGGCACTTTGCGCCAAATGGCTGCCTGCCAGTTTGAAGTTTTGTTTGCTTTTGTTGCCTTTTTGTTTGCGTGACATTTTTAGTTTCCCAAAAAGCTTGGAAAATAAGGGGAAAAAACTATGACAAAAGATTGCAGTGGCAAAAGTTTGCCGTAACGTTAATTAATTTTGCCTGAGCTGAGTTCTGAACGGAGCAGAACAAACCGAGGTCAAGTGGTTTGGCTGAAAGACTTAAATGATCCTTTTAAATTGTGTTAATCAAGTGGAATTCAATTTATATAGAAAGCATTTTGATTTGGTTTGAAGGAATTATATTGAATTTGAATTTATGAAATACAGAAATATTTCAAAAGCTTTAACTTCTTTTTCTCAGCCAATTGTTCCATAAGTGAAAAAGTTTTCATGGCACTTTAAAAGCGTTTGAATAACATCATAAATTGTGGCTAAATGGAGTAGCAAATAAGTTGACCAACTTAAAGACTGTTTTTCAAGAAGTGAAACTTTCCCCTATTTTTTAACTTTAAATAAAACTCGAAAATTATTGCTGGAAATGGACGGTATTAATATTTAAGCTGAAGATGTACATTGTACAACTAGTTATAAATGGTTAGCTATCGGTTTTTCGAATTGGACTTGTATTTCGGTATCATTGACAATTGACTGTGAAATGGAATGCCGCTCAACTGTTTGGGACATACCAAATCTGTCAACTGGTGATACTTATCAGCTATCCCATATGCTTGTTATACTTACTTATTTCCTCTCTACTTCAACAGTTTGATGAGATGTTTGGACATACTTTTCATCTTTTTAGGACTCTTGCATGTCACCTAAAGTTCTAGTACCATAAATTTTGTCGTGTGCCAACGAGGCACTGACAATTGTGCAGCGGCTGGTTTTGGGCTTTTTTGTCGCTTTCAACCATGAATGAATATTTCATGAATGTCCGATTCAAAAATCAAGTTGTCTGCAGACACATTTTGCTGCTGCCGTCAATCAATGCACGAGCAGGAGGACAACCTCACAAAGTTGAAGGGACAAAAATCTGTTCGACACTTGTGATAACACGGCGCATACAAGCACTAAACGAATCAGTTTTATGGCGAGTGGTGGGAACGGAATTCGCAAAGCAACAATTCACTTGGGTCATTAGCATTGAAGTACAAAGGAGCGGACGGCAATGGGTCTCTTAATTACACAATCCTAATGTGCGGCATTATTAACGCACTTTGTCAGCGACAAAAAGGAGCAGGAGTCAGGAATCAAGAGGGGCTTAAAGCGGATTGTGGAAAGGATTTATCTAGAATATAAGAGGGGTGTATTCAGCAGCAAAACTTGATCACTGATAAGCTTATAAAATGTACATTTCTTGATATGCTTAAGTACCTGCTTATTTAAATCAATATAAATAAAAATAAAACGCCCAAAGCGGATTTTGATGAGGATTGTAGAAAGGATTTTCCTTATATAGAAACAAATGGCTGCATTCAGCACCGAATCTTGATCACTGATCAGACGACGAAGACGAAAGCGCTCAGCATCGGTTCCAGACAATCCCAGGCTCTGGTTTTGAACGAACAGCCAATTGAGCTAGTACAGCCATTCAGCTACCAGGGAAGCGTAGTCGCTGTTGATGTAGGGGCGAAACTCGATGTGGATTTGCTCCTTCAATAGGCTAAAGGTGCCTTCGGAATGCTGTCAGCTGTTTGGCGATGCTAGTCATATCTACACAGTCTCAAAATCAGGCTAGTCAAGTCAAGTCTTCTGCATATTCTGGCCTGACAGAATACGGAACTCCGAGCTACTAAAGACGTGCGAATACGGAGAGTGTTCACACCATAATACGCAGAATGAAATGAAGCTGGATAGGACATCATCTGCGAAAAAATGAGAACAACATCACTCAGAGAAAAATTAGAGAATTTTAGACTTGGATCAAAAATGTTAGAAGTCAGAAAGAAGTTCGATTAGAATGAAAACTCTTGATCCGAGAGGTGAAGTATGCATTTTTGATCCTGTTGATCTTGATTCAAGACTTTTTAGAAGTAAGTAGAATAATTCTTGAATCAAGCGCTAAACGTACTCGAATCCTAGAATGCTCATTCTTGAATCAAGAGCATAGCGCATTGCCAAAAACGAAGAATGTACGTTCTTGAATCAAAAGCTCATCAGGTTCAAGAGTAAGATCGTTCACTCTTGAATCAAGAGCTTTACAGATTCAAAAGTAAGGGCTCCCATATTCCAATCAATCGACAATTTCGAACCAGTTGTTTTTTCCTTTAGGGTGAGTACTGAAAACGTTCGAATTTTCCTTTAGCTGTCAAATTCCATATAAAAAAATTACTAAAAAAAATTTTTCCTTGCCTATTTTTGTTGTTTGAAACTCAGAAACAAAAATACACAAAAGTTGTGGGCGGTGTGCATTCTGCGGTCGCAGCGCTATTCTTTTGGGCCTCCTTCACGCGATAAAGGAATATCTAGTAAATTACTTGAAGGAAAATTCGAACGTTCTTAGTACTCACTTTCAATTTTTAATGAATTTCACAGAAAATGAATAATCAAACTATTTTGTATTTTGTATTTATTTAAAAGAGTTGACAAATTAGCTGTCAACATACTAAAGAATATTAAACCTAATCCAGCCTCCGACCGAATTGGGAGAACATTTTTACGATGTGCTCCGACTCACATCAAGTGGGCGGAGGCAAAGATTTACATTTGTTGAGACGATAAGTATGACAAAATATTAGAAACATTAACAAACAAGGAACCCTCAGAACTTAACAAATGGTATAAATCATTATAAAGCATACATATGATACGAAACGGGTCGTGAGATTCAAAATTAGATCTACTTATGTGTAAGAAAATTGGCCGGAACTGTCGTTTCGGTCTAGAAGGGATCGAAAATTTAATTTGACTTATAAGAAAACTAGAGTCAATGTGCCCATGTATTAGTTTATGAAGGAACATAACTCCATGGCAGGTTCTACGATCCTGTAGAGACGCTTAGGCTTAAAAGGCGGAGCCTATCCACATACGATGGCAAACGACGGTGGGGTTCCCAGTTTAATCCACGTAAGGCAAACAGGAGAAATTGCTTCTGCACCGATTCAATGAGGTCCTGGTAAATTGCATACTGTGGAGACCATACGCATGAACAATACTCGAGTATTGGTCGAACAAGGAGACGAAAAGAAGCTTAGTGGTGCAAGGGTCATCAAACTCTTTAGACCAACGCTTAACAAAAGCCAACACCCCTTTCGCTTTGCTAACGATGATGCCAATGTGATCCAAAAAGTTCATGTTATGGCTGAATAAAACGCCTAGGTCTGTCACTGCATGTATGCGATCGAGGTTGTGCGGTCCAAGACAATAGTTACCCATAAATGGGGTAGAACGGTAAAAAAACATAAAACAACATTAGAGGGATTAAGGTTCAACAAATTGTTGGTGCACCAAGAATATAGGTGGTTTATTTCATTTTGTAATAAGAAATGTTAATCCTGGTCCTTTAGTTGCATAAAGATTTTGACATCGTCAGCATACATCAAAACTTTAGAGTTCACAAATGAAGAAGGAAGGTCGTTTATAAATAAACCAAAAAGCAAAGGTCCAAGGTGGCTACCTTGGGGAACTCCGGAAGTGACGTTAACATGTTTAGAGAGAGTGTTGTTAAATAAGACTTTCTGTGTGCGGTTTGACAAGTACATTGAGATCCAGTTTATTAAGGCGTTAGGGAAGCCTAATAGGGACAATGTTTTTAAGAGCAAAAGGTGATTAACTGAATCAAATGCCTTGCAAAAATCGGTGAAGATAACATCTGATTGATTTTTCAGCTTGAATCCGTCTCTGATTATGGAAGTAAATTCGAGAAGATTTGTTGATGTAGACCGGCGCTTCATAAACCCGTGCTGTGATGGAGACATAAGAGAGCTACACTGGTGCTGCAACTATGTAGCCAGTTTAAGCCGGCTCCAAAAACATAACACCACAAAGCGGCAGCATTCTTTTCCTGTCAACTGTCAGCCCAACAGCCTCTCCATGCCAGCAGTGCCTTAACTCCTTTCGAATTAAAAAGCAAAATTCCCATAAAAAACGAAACTATGAGAGCGGACTTCTCTCTCTGTTTCCTTACCTCACTCCCCTCGCCTAAGAACTCTTAACTGAGAACGAATTTAGCTCGATTTCAAGAGCGAAATTCTTGAAAATTCAAGTACGGATAGTTCTTTTGTCAGGAGCGATCGCACTTAAATTATTCGTTCCGCTTTTTTCTGGGTGCTATGGAACGGAATCCTTTGGACGGAGTCGGGCAAACACCTAGCAGACCCAATGAAACTTGGAAGAGAACTGTCGGTAGAGAAGCGGTATGCATCGGGGTAAGTTGGGAACGACGGCTAACAACAGGGTTCGCTGAAAGAGAGGAGTTGTTGATGCCCAATGTCCCACTCGGGGTTGGAACTAGAAGAAGAAGATCAGCTTTAAGTTCGACGTTTCTAGATTGGTTTAAAAATCTACAGGGTGGTCCTTCTAGTGTTTGGAATTTGAACTATTCATAATTGAAACGTCAAATGTCATTCGGAAAGCGACTAATATTAAGTAAAAACTTTGACATTTACTAAATGGGTCGCTATTCGCTTGAAGAAATATGGGAAATATTAAAAACATATTTCCAAACCCGACTCATATTGTGCGAAATTAAAAAAAAACATTTAACCAAAAAAATTCCGAAAACTCAATTTGTGGATCAATTCGTGAAGTAGGTTCGTGAAACTGGAATGTTGGTGGAAAACCAACCCGTAGTACTCGTCCGGTACGCTCGACCGAAAACATTGCTGCGGTTGTTGAAATGTGCCTGAACAACAATCGATGTCAACCGCCATCGACCACAATTGGGCATTCGCGCACTCTTTGATGCGTTTTCATAAAACCTTAGGCCACAACTTGTCACAACAATGACCACCGAATCGTCTACAGTTCGCATTGGCGGAGAGTTTGGCGTGTTTACTGAAAATTCATCTTTTGGATAAGCACATTTCCACCCGTGGTTTGTTAAAAAATTTCCCTGAGAAAACCGATCTACGAGCTGCCCCTGTGTCACTGTTTTGCGGTTTTGGTATAGCATTTGTTTTTTCATGAATAAGAGCCCCACCGTAGTAGTGCGTTGGTCTTCGATGACTTGACGTTTTGGTCGCGGCGTATGCCACCGTCTTCGCGCCTATCTTCGAAAATCGAATACCAGCAAATGAAGATTGTGCCACCCTCACACCGACTATTATCTTTCGGGCGCGAAAATGTTTCACACCTGAAATTATGAGTTAGACGAACGTCTATTGCCAACAATTGGGTGGATCGAATGGGCTATCCAAGTCACCTGGTGCATTTGACCAAATTTTTTTCTAAATAAATGACGCCAACCTTTCCAATAAATGTCAAACTGAAAATATCACCACCCTGTACAATTGAAATCCATTTATTTTTAAATAAATTCACGCAAAATTATATGATTAATCAGTTATCCAACTGTTCTGCTGAACGTGCCCATTGTTTGATGTTCTTCTCTTCTAAGGATCCATAAATTCTCCCGTAAAATAAATCTGCTTCTCATCCAGTATGGCAAAGAAGAAAGGACGATTGGCAAAGAACTTCACACCGTTGTCTCTTCTTAGCTTTACAATATCTGCACACAAAGTCATATGTTTAGCCATATTTCACAGTCTTCTTTGCTTTTGAACTTACCCGACTCTGCATTTCCACTCGTCTTTAGCACATTTATACCCTCTTCGTCTAGATCAATTTCTGTGCCATGCACCATGCTACTTAATCGCAATTTTGTGGTATTCGTTAGCTTTCCAAAATTGGCCTTTTTACTGTGAATCTCTTGGAAACCCATATCGTTTAGTATATCTGGCACCAGCTCGGCTTTGTAGGAGAATTCCAATTTGGGTATTTGCACCTCCACCAGCTGTTTGATACCTTTATTCTGTAGTTGTATAAGATGGCGATACTCTGGAATCTCACTTGAATTGCTCTTGAGTATCATGAAATTGACATTTTGTTTACCAAGCAGAGGCAACATTAGCAACTCTGTTCCATCGTCTAGCTGGGCATATTTGTATTGTACTCCCACCTGATACATGGTATCCACAGCCACAATACGTAGTTTGTTCTTGCCATGGAATCGCCTTAGTTTAGTATTCTGCCTAGGAAACGGGTACTTCCAACGACCTTCAAAAGCTCCAGCGCTGATTGATATCAAATCGGTGTCTTTATTTAGATAGCGCTTTTGCAGCAAAGAAGGTACGATCTGGCCGGTGAAGGTTCTGATTCTGCTATTCGCATTGGATATGCCATGTTTGGGTCTCAAAAAGTTCAAGGTATCCAATTGGCTTATACTGCCGAGGGCTTCACGAGCAGACTCCAATATATAAACGGGTCTCACATAAATCATAGCATAATCCAAGACTATAGGCGTTGGACCTGAAATACCCAAGCCTTCGAGTGGCCAATCCCAATGATTCTGCAGTTGTTTGTGTGTACTGCCATCGGTTAAGACAAGCAGAGCCTGGAAAGCTGCCCGCAATGAGATATGACAAATGAAATTACCTGGCACACCCGGATGACGTTTTGATAAGTATCTGTTCATTTCAGTAGAGCTCCAATGTGCACCTATGGAGCTTTCCAAGGGCACCAGCAGCAACAGCAGCAGCAGGTAAACACTCCAAATGTTATCTAAAACAGTTAACAATATACAACAATGTAGAAAAGTTTTATCTAGACAAAAGTTACAAGTTGTACACGTAACTTACTACTCATTTTCGGAAGCGCCATATAAGGTTGTGGTGTTTAGTTGAAATAGTTTTAAATTTCACTTTGGTTACGCTATGATTTCATTAAGAATTCGTTCTAGACTTGCCTCAGATTTGATATAAAAGTTAACTTAACCCAAAAGAATACCCAGGAAATCAGATTTTATCGCTCGAAGTTAGCTTTGCCTTTTTGTACATTTTTTCATCATTCTCTTAAACAAATATTTGCCATTTTTACTTATTTCCTGAATGGAATGCAGCAAATAATTTATTTACAAAATTCCCACAGTTGTAACATCTTTCAAGTGCACCCAACTCATGGCAACCCTGACTTGGGCCTGGCCATTTATTTGGTTAGCTTAAGATTGACCTAGATTTGACACTGCTTAAGCTTAACCCTCTGCCCTCTCCGAATGCAAACGTTCAGGAGCCAGCCTGAAGTGCACCTCTCAACCTTGTGGTCAACTTTTTAAAGAGCTCCAAACAGCAACCAAGTCAATGGCATTGGGGGAAAATTGCAGCGGCATCGCTTTGCGGCACACAAACTATAAATTGGCTTAAGCTGCACAGAGTTAGCCAGGCAGGCAGACAAGCGACTGTTCTCGGGGCATGTACCACATTTGACACATTTGAACTTTTGTGTGCAGCTTTCAATCTTTTGCCTGGCTTAAACCTTTTTTCTGCCTGGTCATGTTTTGCATTTGATTTGCAATGATTTTTTACTAATTTTCTCTGGCATTCACTTTGACAACTTTGCGGATTCCCACGACACACAACTGGTTCGTCATCATGATCGACATCGTCATTGACTTTTACCCAATTCCGAAGGCAACCTGTTTTTCTGCATGGATTACAATTGGCAATTTCAAATGCACAGGCCAAGCCAAGCCCCCCAAGTTGGTAGTAGTTGTTGTTGTTGTTATTGTGATTGGGCTGCGAAATGAGTTTTAGTTTTTCTTTTGAGTCATGAAGATTGCAGAAACTGACATTTCCAAACAAAAACAAACTTTTACTCATAACGAAAGTTTTTTTGATAGAAAAATAGGAAACAATTGCCAACTCATAAAAATAGAATAGCTTAGACAATTTTAGGCTTTTCTCTAAAGCCCGAGGAAAAAGATTAAAAAGGCTTGAATAGACACGACCACAAAGGTAGCAGCAAATGAAAAATAATAATAAGTAATGCGGTTCTTCCTTCAAACCACTTCAACTGCTGCAAACTTTGAAGTTAAACTGAAAGTAGAAACGTAGGGAAATTCACATTCATCATCATTAGCGGCGCGGCAGCTGGGTCGACATTCTTTTGTAGGGTTTTTGCAAATTAAAAATTCATTCGAGGAATTTTTTGCTACGCTCCCTTTTCTTGTTTGGATAAACCGCGCTGGGCATTAATATTAATTGTGATTGCCAGTAAGTCAAGCAGTCGCTGGGTGCTGACAGATCGGGATGGGCTAACCGAATGTTGGCCCCAAACCCTCCCCCAACCCACCAACGGGTGCGGTTATGCAAATTCGCACAAAATGGCCGCTGCAACTTCATCAAAACGGAGCCAAACATTGAGGGGCCAAGATTGTGGCGGGAACTTTGCCCCAAATTTTCATTAGATCATCTCACCATGCGTACGTATGTGTGTGTGTGTGTGTGCATTAGCATTTTGTTGCCTACATTTCAGCGCTTTGCTACAATAATGAAAATTGAATTTTATGCCTAATAAAATGCTCCTACGCAAAAGTTGCTCGCATTTCCATTTCCCCGCAGACATCTGGCGGAGATTTGCATAATTTGCATTTTACATTTTGTTTACGTTTTTTTGTGTGTGTGTGTGTGTGTGTGGGTGTGTGTTTATACTTTATAATATTTCTGATGTTCCTTTTGTTTATGACTGCCATTTGCATTTGATTAGTGAAACAATCTAAACAGTGCTAAATGCATTAGTTATGGTCCAGCAAACTTTTTGTTACACTTTCCAGTGTTTAGATCACACTTCCAGCGGTGACAAGATTTTAATATTTTACTTTTATACTCTGCACCAGAGGTATGCAGAGTATATTAAGTTTGTGCAAAAGTATGCAACAGCCAGAAGGAAGCATCTCCAACTCCATAAAGTATATATATTCTTGATCAGCATCAACAGCCGAGTCTATCCAGCCATGTGCGTCTTTCTATCTGTCTGTCTGTTTGTCTGTCTCTACGTCTGTCCGTATGAACAAACAGATCTCAGAGATGGTAAGAGATAGAGGTTTGACATGTTAGATATGGACACTTTAGAAGATATTGCCCATTTAATGACCCAAGGTGACCCAATTTGCCTAGCAACCGCAAACTTTAAACGCATTTATCTCGAAGCCACGTTTTTCGAACTGGCGGTCTTGATATCTCTGATTACACTAGACTGATTTTAATGGAACTAAGTGAAATCGACGCAGAACTGTCGCCATTTTGGTCTTAACCTCAATCGTAATTTTAAAAAATTTTGTAATATATTTTTTACACTAAACTACCAAAAACAGGTCCCAAAATCGTTCTTTCATTTTTCAATGCCGCCATTTTGTAAAAAAAAAACAACATTTTTTGTCGAGGTTCTGACCAGAATGACATCTATACTGATTATAACCTTCTTTTCATATCAGACAACTTGGAGACGCGAAATCGTGGCGCCAGCACCATAAGTTTTTTTGAACCCCCCACTTGGACGGCCGAGAACTTTTTGAACAGCCCTCAATCGATTACATTAATCTGTTTAAAACACAAAAAAAAAAATTGGAAAAACTCTGCGTATTCAAATGAGATTTTTGTTTTAAATTTCATGTCGAATTCTAGACTAAAGCTAGGTACGGAGAACGCCAAACGGTTTGTGCGCACAAAAAAGCCATTTATTGAAATTGGATGATTGTAAAAACGAATTAGTGTGCTGAGATTGCCAAAAAATACCAAGAACGCCAAATAAGGCGTTATCAGTATTTTTAAAGGTACGGTCACACTTTTCACGGCTTTCAAACAATTTACTGAGGATTTCAAATCACAACAATAAACAAAAATTGCATATGAAATGCAGATCGGTAATGTCCAATGGCGAAGCCAGGAGGCAGTTGTCCCCTATATTACAGACTTTGTATCTGAAAACTCAAGTTTTTATTTATGACCCACAAATTGCATTAGATGAGGAAGGCAAAGCATACAAAAAGCAGACGCTACCGTTTCAGTAGAGATATTTGAAAGATTGGCTGACAATATGAGTGTATCGCCAGAGCTAAGAGAGATTGTAAGATCTAATGTGACTTCACCCAATAGTTCGAGTCACAGAAGTGTTCATTCAAAAATTCCAAATTAGAGCCAACAGTTTTAATTGGCTCCAAAACCAAGCACCCGGTGCAGACGCTATACGAATCTGCCGGCGTGTGAGATCAATAACAAATGTTACACATTTTTATTATTATTTTTTTTTATTTCCTAAAAGTTAGTATATATTACTGTGGTTTCTCTTCATCGGCATTGGCCGGTGCAAGCAACAAATTTGTTGCTGCTTTTTTGGTTTTCGAGGCTGTCTATGGCAGCTGAATTTAAATACTCTATTGATGAGGCCCCAAATAATTTTTTCTTCCTCATGAAAGCGCTTCAATCGAACTTGTATTTTTTAGACATATTTTTGCTCCAGAATAAATAAATTTAGTTAGTTTGAGCGCTCAAACAAAGCTCAAACAGCTGTTCAATAAAATCCACATGCGCAGAGTAGTTGGAAACGCGACGACGCCCATGTGGATTTTACCACCCCCCTGTTTGCTTGTCAGTATACTAGTCGTAAGACGTTTTACGTTAAAAATTTTCCGTACCAGGCTTAAGGAAAACCAATTTTCTAGAACCCCCCACTGATTGTAACCCCCCAGCCCTGAAACCTGCTACTCCACTGCAACTACATGCATTATCGAAAACGAGGCCAGCTTCTTATCTTTGCAGGTATGTAATTTCATTCTTCTTCACGTTTAAACATTTTGTCTCTCTTCAGTCGGGCTTTCATAAGATGACAAACTCTACTTGGTTATCATCCATTTCACTTTATACATTTTTAAGTTTTTAATTTTCACTTTTCATTTTTTTTTTTTTTGTACTTTTCATATGCAATTGCTGGCTGGCAACATCGAAGCAGCAGCCAACGATGAGAGCGAGAATTGATCTGATTTTTTGTCTTCTCGATTGTCTTCTCGTATTCAAGCAGTTTTCGTGTTAAACAAGTAGTCAATCCCGACTATAACATACTCTGTACCTGTGAAGTGCTGCCCATCACCGTTGCGAATGGTGCTGCCCATAACTGTTTGTTTTCCTTGTAACTCGGCAACCGTTCATCCGATCTTTGGCGGATCGATAAATAATCCTGATTACTAAATATGTCCAGAAGGATCGAACCCTCTATCTATAAAACTGTGGGAGATATGACGTTTTTTCCAATTTACGGGGGCGGGAGGGGGTGTGGCAAAATTGAAAATAAACTTGATCTGCCTGCAAGTATAAAAAGCATATGTCCCATACATGTCAAACCTCTATCTCTTACCATCTCTGAGATCTGTTTGTTTAAACGACTCGACTCGGCTATTAATGCTGAACAAGAATATATATACTTTATAGAGTCGGAGATACTTCTTTCTGCCTGTTACATACTTTTGCACAAAGTTAATACACTCTGTGTACCTTTGGTACAGAGCAGAGAAAAGCAACGAGCCGCCACGAGTACAATCGCTCAGCGCTCAAGGCTTGTCGGACTCGAGTATTGCCGTTACTCATACTTAAGTTGACTCAGTGCTTCGACCGCGAGTCGACGCAAAGCCCCTTGTTACAAAATCGAAGTACAGCTGCGAACCGTCATGAGTAAAGTTCGTTCGGTACAAATACTCGCGATTATTCCTAGCTTCTGCCGCGAATCACCGAGAGTACTTGTAGCCGAAGTCAAAGATCTGCTGCGATCTGTTACGATCAACGCTTGTACACAATCGTCACAAGCACACAAAAAACAACAATTTGTGAGAGCAAAAGAGATAGCATGATGGCCTTTTTTTTGCATTTGTATTTTGCATACGCTTTCTCATTCCTTCTTGTGGAAAGAAGAGGCTTGTCAAAGCTCGACGTCAACCAGCAGAGTACGTACGAGTAAATTCTGTTGCGTGTCCGAGTAAACACGAGTAGAGTGTCGAAAAGACTTGGCCATTGCTGGCAAAGGGCTTATTTTGACTCGTGGTATGAAAAGCTCGTTCTTAATATTACTCGTACGAGGCAAAGAGCTTACTCTTTCTGACTCAATGTGCTTGCGATCATTTCGAGTGTGTAGAACCAAGGCGACGAGTCCAACCAAGTCAAGTAAACGCACGAGTGTGATCGAACATTAGAGGCTTGTTGCAGGTCTCTGGTAAAGAGAATAAAAATCAAGAAGAAAAAAATCGTAATTGACTTGGTCATCCGCTACAGTTCATAGTTCATAGAGCTAAAGAGTTGACCTTTATCGAGTTTTCCTTCACAAGATTAAGATTAATATTAATATTTTGTATATTAACAAAATATAAATTTTAAGAACCTGGACATCTTATCAATGTCAAAAGCTTCAGGACCACCGACTGAGCTCTGAGTTGATCTGATCGAAAGAAAACAAATTCTAACGATCGGTTAATTTTGGTTCGAACCCGCCAGCTGGAACTTCAAAACCGAACATTAGACTTGCAGTCCTGGTTCAAACGTATTTCAGCTCAAGAATGCTATTGGAACAATAGCAATGAAATCTGACATGTTTATTCTTTCTGGATTTATACTCAAAGGATCAACTTCCTAGCTAAACCCAAACTAAAGGTTTGAAAGAATATGGGATAGTTACAGCAACTCATCAGACTGCTTAAAAAAAGGATGTTCAACCCCAATTGGCGGCATATGTGGCTGATTCTCTTCTAGGTTAGGTCTATGGTCGCCATTATCGATAATCGGTTCGGTAACCCGTTCAGTAATAAGCGGTGGCTCTACCTCGTGCGAATTCTCTTCGACCTGACAAGGCCTGAGCCGACGACACTGTTGGTTATTTTTTACAATAAAGAACGCCTCACACCCACATCCGTGCATGCAACGGTATTGGCACTCCACGAAACCTTCGCTGCGGCAATTGTTGTGACAGAAATGATGGCAATTCATGTAGGTGGGACCATTGCAGGGCATATAGTGTTGGGCCCAGGTCCAGTTCAGCAACAAAGCAAATGTGAGGCAGCCTAACCTCATGGTGAATGGCAAGTTTTTCAGACGAATGAAGCCGTCACCATTTAAAACTCAAAACAAAGCCTGACTAATTGATTGACATTTGCCATTTATTTGCCTTAACAAGTGAAATCTGTTTCGGATGTGGACAAAGCTCGTTAAAGGAACCATTTTCTAAATCCATTTTCCATTTTCAAGTGGGCCTTGCTTGGCTTGCGGTAGCACTGCAGCGGTTCCAGCGCTGCCTGCTTTGATATAGTAGTTAACCAGTCTGGGCTATGCTTCAGGTATCTCTGGGTGGTGGCCCGCGTGGTCTTAGCACACTCTCCAGCAGATTGGGTCCCGGCTGATTCTTGGGCCTAGGCGTGGGCGTCAGAGAGCGTGTATGCGGAGTGGCCTCCTCCTTCTTATGCACTGCCGAGGTGGCCGCACGACGTGCACGTATCTTTTCCTCCATTACACTGGGCACCATGAAACAATTGGACTCCTTGTACACGGGCTTGCGACGATCGTTCCAGGGGAAACTCCATACAATGGGTGTAAAGTCACGTTTCCAGGGTTTCCTAGGCTTAAACCAGCAATCACAAGTCCAATCCTCCTCACCCGGTGCATCATCATCGCTAGAAAAGAGAATAGAGTAATTTGTTATGTAAGGTAAACATTATATCACTCGCACACTTACCCCCTGACATAGACGCGCACATAACGTGAACATTTGCGAAACAACTGCAGGGCCTCATTGAAAGTCATCTCCAGAGCTGGCATATCATTGATCTGTGTAATCTCATCACCAACACGCATGCCACCCCGCTTAGCCAGTCCCGTGGGTGCGACATTGAGTATGGTCAGAGGTTCACCCTGATCACTGCCACCCGATACTTCCATACCCCACATGGCGTCGTAGAAACTCATGATGCGACGATCCGTTTCCAGTGTGTAAGTCATCTGGAGCTCATATTCGACATTGTCGAAAGCCTCCGAATCATACTTGGGCACCCGAATCTTTGAGTCAAACATCTCAACAATTGGGTGTGAACTACACTGGCCGATGATCAGTCCAATCAATGAGGCGTCAATGGCGTTGGTTGCTGGCTTTTATAGCCTGCACAGTAATTGTTGGCAGCCCACGCTAAAGGCCAATGTCATTGCCTAAATCAAGTGCCAAAAAGCAAGTACCTTGTATTAAGTAAAGAAGGTTCGGTTCTTCTTCAATGTGTTTCACTGTAGATTGACTCAAAAAATCATTCAATTGATTTAAATTTAATTGTTGTCTATTTTTACATTGTAATTTCGGGGGCTGTTCCGTCAGCTGCCAAGCACAAAATCAACAAAAACACTCAAAATCACCCAACACAAACAGAAAAACAAACAGCACAGATTGAGGAAGATCCCATTACCGCATTTGGACATTGAAAGTGGAGCCGCTTTGCTTGGAGACCAGCAGTCGCCCAGCCAGCCAGTTCCACTGCACACGCAGCCAAGTGCTAACAACTTGTTGTTGTCCAAGCGATTTGATTTCACTGACCTCAATTATAGTTGCCCATGCAACTGGAGACCTGCAGCAGCTTCTGCTATTGAATTATTCATTTGTGCCCAGTCCAAAAAGAACAACAAAAGCCCATAAAATGCTATTGTGGTTAGCGGCAAAATGGCAAAGCGGCTGCAGTGACAACTTGCCTAATTACGAACAGGTCTTGGTTAGCCCCTTACTACCTACCTACCTCTAAGCTGGCCTACTCCTCCTCCACCTCTTCTAATGGCTAAGTAAATTTGTCTAGTCTAAAATCATCTACAATATGAACAACCACAAGTTGTTGAGTAGGTTGCCATGCCATTCTGTCTGGGATTTGCATTACTGAGCACTGCGAATGCTTTTGTTCATGGAAATGCGGTAACAATGGCAAGGATTTGAAGCGAAGTGGGGGGAGAGAGCTTGAAGAGCTAAGGTAATAAGGTTGAATGCGAAATTGTTTTAAAGAGAGATTTTTCTAGAATAAATTGTATTTTTTACTCATTTTACTATGTCACGTTTTGTGTACAAATGGATTGAGAAGATGCATATGACTTGCTATATACACAGAAAAAAAACGGCGTGATAAATTCAATCTTTTTATACTCTGCACCAGAGGTACACAGAGTATACAGCCAGAAGGAAGCATTTACGACCCTATAAAGAATATATATTCTTGATCAGCATCAAAAGTCGAGTTGATATAGCCATGTCCGTCTTTCCGTCAGTCGGCCCGTCTGTCTGTCTGTCTGTCCGTCTGTCAGTATGAACAAACAGATCTCAAAGATGGTAAGAGATAGAGGTTCGACGTGTATGGGACAAAAACTTTTTATACTTGCAGGCAGATCAAGTTTATTTTCAATATTTGCTACGCCCCCTCCCTCCCCGCAATTAAGAAAAAACTTCATATCTCCGTCAGTTTTATAGATAGAAGGTTTGAACCTTTTGGACATATTTTGAAATTAAGATTATTTATCGATCCGTCAAAGGAATGGTAAAGATCGGATGAAGGGTTGCCGAGTTATAAGGAAAATAAACAATTATGGGCAGCACCAGTCGCAACGGTGATGGGCAGCACTTTATAGGTACAGAGTATGATATAGTCGGGCTTGACCGACTTTATTTATTTCGAGTGCCACGGGTTGAGTCTGGCTCCCCACAAAACCGAAGCGTTCCTTATTAGCAGTAGGAAACGTGTAGAAACAGCACACATAAGAGTCGGAGGCCAGCACATTATGTCGAAGGAGGCTAAAAGTACGTGGAGGAAAAGGCCATCAAAGCAACGACGGCTTTATCAGGAATAATGGCGAGTATCGGTGGACCTCGGCAACATAGTAGATGGCTGATCTGCAACGTGGTAAGGTCGATCATCATGTACGCAGCACCAAAATGGGCCCCTGCAATGACCGTGCCATCATATAGTCGAGGATGCAAGAGTGCGTACAGGAGGGGCGCTCTTCGAGTTATCTGCAGCTTCCGGACAGTGTCAGAAGACGAGGCCCTGATACTGGCTGGAATGGTGCCGCTGGACCTGTTAGCAATGGAAGGCAGATTACCATCGACGAGAGAGAACGGTGACGCAATGGCAGGCTAGATGGAGTACTACCACCAACGGCAACGGCAGGACAAGAAGACTGATTGCGGACATAATACCATGGGTGGGTAGACAGCACGGACAAACCGACTTTTACCTAACACAGCTACTGACTGGATATGGATGTTTCAAATCCTATCTCTATAGGTTTAAGCATGAGACAGATCCGTTTTGCAAACACTGTGCGCGGACCATAGAAGACGCAGAACACATTTTCTTTGTCTGTCCGAGATTCGCTGTCGAACGGGAAGAGCTATGCCTAGGTATTGGAAGGCCATTTAAAGTCCCTGACTTTATGGACAATCTACTTAGCTCGCAAAACAATTGGAATGCTATTTGCACCATGGCTGTCGAGATTCTCAAATCCTTGCGTCGCGCTGAACGACAGCGCAATTCGAGCTCAAACCCTAGATAGGAGTCTGGTGGAAGCCTTCGTGCCATTTCCCCCCTTGAGAAGTAATACCTAACGGTAGCTCCGCAAGAGGGAAACGGAGAGTAGGTGTGGTTTTAGTGGGTGAGGAATTCCGAGTCCCACGCTTCTTGGCTTTTTCCCCCTATACAAAAATGCAAGACCCTCCTCTCTCCCCCAAGCAAAATTGATTCGTATGTAACTTCGGTGTTTTTTGTCCGATCTTATTGATCTTTTCAGAATATATAGATATTGGGCCTTACATGATATATATAAAGTCTCGAGGGTCTATCTTAAAAATTGTGGCTTTGACAGACTTTTGCGCTTAAAGGGGGGAGGGGGAGGAACTTTCCAAATTCTGAAACTGAAACAAACTCGATTTGAATCTGGTATACACCTACATGCAAAAATTTGTGGCTCTATCTCTTATAGTCTCTGAGATCGACGCGCTCATATGGACAGACGAACGACGGACATGGCTAAATTGACTCGGCTGTTAATGCTGATCAAGAATATATATACTTTATAGGGTCGCAAATGCTTCCTTTTACCTGTTACATACTTTTGCACAACTTCATGATCCCCCTTTTTCCATTTTTAATGGGAACAGGGTATAAAAATGTAGGGGATATGAAGTTTTTTCAAATTTGCGGGGGTTGGATGGGGTGTATCAAAAATTTAAAGTACGAGATGTGTTCAAAAAGTATCGCGAATTTTGAATTTTCTCGGGTTACGTATATTCGAATTTCGATTTTTTTGTGGCGATATGTTGATACACATGTCTCTCACTTATGCCGACAAGCTCGGCCATTTTGAATGTTCACTTAATTGTTGACAGCTGCTTCGCTTGCACGTGTTTTGGATCGTCTTCGATTTTTACCTGTTCAAAAAAATGGACCTGTATCAAATTTTGTGTGAAAAACGAAATTAAGTGCGCGGATGCATTCCGAATGTTGACTGTGGCATACGGAGAAGCTACCTTGGACCGAAGCCACGTTTATCGGTGGTACAAAATGTTCTCAGAAGGCCGAGAAGATGTGAACGACAAGACCGAAAAAAGCGCGCCAAGTTCGGTCGAATGTGAAAGTTTTGCTGACAGTTTTCTTCGATTGCAGGGGCGTGGTGCATCATGAGTTCTTGCCACAGGGAAGAACGGTCAATAAGGAATTCTACCTGCAAGTTATGCGCAATTTGCGCGAAGCAATCCGCCAGAAACGCCCGGATTTGTGGAAGAACAAAAATTGGCTTTTGCACCACGATAACGCCCCTGCTCACACATCGTTGCTTGTGCGCGACTTTTTGGCCAAAAACAACACACTAATGATGCCGCAGCCACCGTATTCCCCAGATCTGGCCCCCTGTGACTTTTTCTTGTTCCCTAAACTGAAGAGGCCCATGAAAGGACGACGTTACGCTACGCTTGTCGAGATAAAGACGGCATCGAAGGAGGAGCTGAACAAGATAAAAAAAAATGATTTTTTGAAGTGCTTCGAAGATTGGAAAAACCGTTGGCACAAGTGTATAATATCCCATGGGGATTAAGTTGAAGGGGACAAAATAGATATTCATGAATAAATAAATAATTTTTGAAAAAATACAAAATTCGCGATACTTTTTGAACACACCTCGTAAACTTGATCTGCCTGCAAGTATAAGAGCCATATGTCAAACCTCTATCTCTTACCATCTCTGAGATCTGTTTGTTCATACGGACAGACGGACAGACAGACAGACGGACGGACGGACAGACGGACATGGCTAGATCGACTCGGCTGCTGATGCTGATCAAGAATATATATACTTTATAGGGTCGGAGATTTCTTCTGCCTCTTACATACTTTTGCACAAACTTAATTTACTCTATGTACCTCTGGTACAGAGTATAAAAATGACCGAAGCAAAATTCACCGGAATTTGAGCGAAGGAAGTCAGTCTTAATCTATGTTCATAAGGCGGTAGATGCTTGTTGGTGTCCTAGTTTAGGTCAGGGTGCGCAAAAATCCGAAACTGCTTCTGAACTGATTCAATTTGATCCTGGTTTATCTGATATTGAAGAAATCAAAAAAAGGAGCATTATTCAAGATTTGGTTGGCCCAGTGAGAAGGTACAAACCATCTAATTACCCAATTGTGGGAGATAACTATCAGCGGAGGCTGGAGTACTCGTACCATATATTTCTTACCCCTAACTCTTACCATATGTGAGATCCGCGAGTTCAGACTTTTTGCTGCCAGCTCGGTCAACTTAACATGCTGTTAGAGCTCTGTTAATTGATTTTCGGCTGAAGAACACTGAAATTGCACTCAATTTATTACCCAAAAAAAGTAATGCTACATTTTATATGAAAAATTATGGATAATCCTTTTCATCAACTAGAAAATGATTATCAACGTCTATTTCATCCTCCTTTTCTTCCAAACATTCCAATAGTTCGAATTGAACAACAAACGGCTTTATCAAGGCTATTGTATTTTTCAACAATTCTAGTAGGCATTTTAGATCCGAATGCATGGCCTTCTTGGAGAATTCGAAAACGGTTTTCAGGGACCACAATAGTGTTCTGGATTTACCAGCTGCCGGTGGCTTAATATTGTACTTAATGCATTTAGCCAAATCGTCAACTGCTGGTATTACATTAACAGCTATCTTGGCCAAAGCCTCAACGCCCACTTGAGCGCATTTTGCGAAATCGTTCCATTCCGGCTGAATCGTTGCCTGGGCTTGGGTCTGCTGGGGAGCCAAGCAGAACTAGGGGGAAGGGGATCTTAAATCAAACAAAAGGACCAACTAATTTGGTGTAAGACTACTTACAGCCAAGAAACTCAACAGAAATATGACCTTAAGCGGGGACATTTCCCTCGGGTGTGTGTGCTTTTGCCTTGGATCAGTTCTATTTATAGAGAGCTCTG
Organism: Lordiphosa collinella; assembly: GCA_018904265.1. Lineage (NCBI taxonomy): Eukaryota > Metazoa > Arthropoda > Insecta > Diptera > Drosophilidae > Lordiphosa > Lordiphosa collinella. The sequence continues at coordinate 148,074 of JAEIFV010000467.1, forward strand.
AGCTATACAATTTGTTAAGCTTGCAAGCCTGACCAAAGTATATAGTCACACTTAGTTTTCAGATCAATCTATTCCATTATTTCAATTGAAATGGTTAATTAGCAATTAAAGTTATTAAAATTGGATTATTTATGGGGTAAAGAGAGGACTAGAAATATATATGGAAATGACTTATCTAACATTTTGTTATACTATAAGCAAAAAAGTTGATCTTATGCTTTAACAAATGATTCTGATATTTCTCCATATTTATATGTCTAAGGAACACTTGAGCTGAAGTTATATAACAAGGCCACGTTTAACTCAAATGGGTTTTTTAGATCTTAGATCCTATGCTAAATGCTTTCTGTGAAGTTTTTCTTAAAACGCTTTGAGTACTTCAGCTGTTTGCTTTATTAATAAAGAATCAATTTATTTTCAAAATTTAATCCATATTCACTAAGCAACTAGCTTTGGTAAATTTTTCTACATGTGGCTCGATCAAATTTTTGGTTGTATCAATCATTTTCAACAAACATTCCTGATGACCCACAGCCTTTTGTAGAAATCCATAGGACAATAACAATACACCCATGGCATCTAATCCCTTGGATTTGGTTGACGTGAATTTGGTGCAAGTTTTCAGATCCCTTATGATCGGCACGACTTGCACAGCGGCAGCACCAACACCGCCAAGTGCAATATCCACACAATTGGCCAACTTTTCCATATCGATTCCATTGGTTACATCGGTAAGTGATCCCAGGAGCTAAAAGTAGAAGATGGATTTTACTCTAGGTTGATGGAACTTTAGGGGGAACTCTTACGATCAGGCAGCTAAGCAGGAGAGTTGTCTTTGTACGATGCATTTCAAGAAAGGCGGTGTATTACGACTGACGGGAATGAAGTTGAGAGTTCTATTTATACCTAAGTTAGGGGTAATTAGAATTTGACGGACACGACCTGGGAACACCCTTTCTAAAAATTTATATATATTCATCGGATCTTTGCAAACACAATTCAAGTTCAAAAATTGCTTCAGAAAGACATAGATCGAACAGGAAATTAAAGAAATTGAATGTACTATAGTTACGAACCTCTTAAAAAATTCTTCAAACCTATGTCATTTTATGGTATAAAAACAACAAAGTTTTGAAAAAATATCGAAAAAAAGTTATTACTTTAAATACCCAAGATTTTCGACAATATTTTTTCTGGAAATGCTTTGGGTTTCAGAAATAATACCGGAATAATCCGTGCTTCAATGAAATCGACCTGATTTCTGTTATTAAAACAATTAGCATAGCTCGGGATATACGAGGCTAGAAATGGGATTGAAGCATATTTTTTGGGCCGCCTTAACTTCCAGATCCCTAAACCATAATTTTGGTATGTAGTCCTTATATATTTGAACAGTTATACCAATCGTCGAGTTTGCTTATAGAGACTTTTTTAAATCGAATTACCAAGCGATAGAATGAGACTGCAACAGAAAGAATAAGACAAACGAAGGTACATCAACAGAGCTCCCCGCTTTTCGTGCATGTGGCCCTTGAACTCATCTTCTATATAGCACTACCTACCACATAAACTAACATATAAAAGAGTAAGTTCAAAGTTGATCTGACACAAAGCAGTTATCTGGGAGATAAAATATAGGCCCTTAATCTAATCCCTTAATCTAAGAAAATTACATACCTACAATAATATATCCTACAGATTTGTTTTCGAAATCAATATACCTCATGAAATCACAAAGGCGGAATTAAAAACTAATTTTTACAGTTACGCTAATAAACAATAACCTTTGGCTGACCTCATAAAGCGGATTTATCACGCTTATCTAACCAGAAGGTGGCCCACACTGAGAGAAAAAAACCAAACCATTCTGTTTGAACACAAGTAAAAGCGGTAACAATCCTGAAATCCGTTACCGAAATGGCTATAACCAAGCCTGACATTGTTCAACACTTTGAGCCCGGGTGGAAGGGGAAGACCAGAATTTTAATCGGCCCCCAACCAATAATCCCCCTGATTTCAAAGCTCTGAGCTGTTTGATTCTGATACCCCTTAAATTTTTTTGTTTTTACTTTACTGGGATTTGAATACTGCATCTTAGCGCACATGACTATCAAGCGCTCTCGAGAGTAAGCGACCAAATGTACCTTCTTTGGAAGGTAGGAACTCCCTGTGGTTATGGGGGCGTATGTAGTGAGGTAAAGTTGCTGTTCGGTTTAACATGGTAAACCCAGCGCGATCCTGGCTTACTATGTCTCAATTCCCCGTGGTAACCCCTGGCAACAGAGCGAAGCATCCGCAAAAGCTGCTGGCTAACGTGAGCGGCGATCCTTCCCTGGGACAAATAGGGTGCGTTACTTCGGGCTTGGCACCCGATTATCGTCTAATTCATCCGCCAATGAAAACTGCAAAAACATACCAACTGCGATACCAGGAAAGGTTTTAGGAAGGCTGACACCTTATCATGTAAATTCTTTATTCTACTGATGGTGTATATACTACGCCAGTGCCCAAATGCTAACAGATCGGGCACCATCTTTTATAAAGACTACTTGCATATGCCGATGATATGGACGTTATCGGCAAAAAAGACCGGGCGGGCAAGGCGTTTTGATTGGACAGTCAAAACTCAAAAGGAACAGTTCTAGCCTCAGCGCCAGTGACCTACGCGTCTTGGACAATCTGTTGCAATGGAGAGTACAACTTTAGGTTGGAAAGGACTTTGTCTACCTGAACGATCCTTAACAGCGACAACAAATCAGTCTGAGATCCAAGAAGAATAGCTCTTGCAAACCGATGTTACTACGGGTTCAGTAAGGAGTTCAAGAGCAGAGCCATTTCTCGAAAAACGAAAATTGCGCTATTCAAGTCGCTTATTATCCCAGTTCTGCAATACGGCGCAGAAGCATGGACATTAACAGTATTGGATGAGGAGGCGATCTGCGTGTTCGAGAGAAAGATTCTTCGGAGGATTTATGGACCTGTAAAAGTTGGTGATGAGTTCCGCACCCGTATGAACCACGAACGGTATGAGCTCTATTGGGACACTGATCTAGTCAAGCGCAAAACAACAGCGGCTGCGCTGGATTGGACATGTAACTCGTATGGATGAAGAAGCTCCAGTAAAAAAGTGTACAGACGCAAGGCGAACGAATTAGGGAAAGAAAGAAGGTTAGGACGCCCGAAACTAAGATGGGAAGATCAGTTGCTGAAAGACATTGAGGCGCTTGAACTGACCAACTGGTGCCAGCTCGCGCAAGACAGAGGCGAGTGGTGGGCATTAGTTGCAGCGGCCGAGACCGTCAAACGGTTGCGATTGAATTATCGGGCCAAATAAGAAGAAACAGAAGAATCAAGCAACAAAGTTGGTCATGCACGACTATATTTTACTCTGTATCAACGAAAGTGTATGCTCAGTATGAATTTTGATGTTGCAGTAGCAGCTGAAAGCAGTGCTGCTTCTCTGCTAAAGCAGCGAACACTCATTTGCTCATAACTTGACTTGTGTTCTTCCGATTTTTGCCAATTCTTTGGAGGGTCGATAAATAATCCTGATTACTAAAACTTTTGTAGATAATACGTCTTTTCTAAATTCCGTGGGCGGGAGGGATCGTGGCTAAAATTGAAAATAAATTTTATCTGTCTACTAGTATTACAAGTTGATGTCCCATACACGTCGCACCTCTATCTCTTAACATCTCTGAGATCTGTGCATTTATACGGACATTCGGACGGAAAGACGGACATGGCTATATCCACTCGAAGTTTGATGCTAAACAAGAATATATATATACGAGTATAAAGGAAATAGTTTTATCATTTAACAAGGCATATTTAAAAGTGCAACGTCTTATAAATCTCGCTAAAAGCCGGAAAGAATTTTGAAGACATTGTTATTAAACTATTCAGCTGCCCATCTCGATTTGCTCCTATACAATATTTAGATCTTTAAAACTGACACTGAAGATATAAAAATACTTCTTAACATATACCGAACGTGACGCATTATCTTTCCCCCACTGCAGTAAAAGTAATAAAAACAAACTTATCTTAAAGGCGTCACTTGGCGATGTCTGATAAACACACTTTAAGATCTTATCTATCGCATTGCAAGGTGTTCCTCGAGAATAATATTTAAGTAGACCGCTAAGTAAATTTAACGCTTGTGTTTGTGTATAAATCAAACAAACCGTTAAAGCTGAAATGACAGTGTTCCGGCGATTCTATACATTAGAGTGTCGAGCAAAATATTGACAAGCGTTTAAAAAAACTACTTTTTATTTGCTTGATGAACTTAAGTAAATATCCAATTTGTGTGTTGATTGATTGGATTTAAATTTCATTCAATTAAAAGGAAACATAAGAACAAAAGTGGAAAAGGCACAGGAAGCTGGGTCCGAAGAGTCGGACCGTTGATTTTGTTGTTGCCTTACCCAATTTCAATGTGCTTTTCTGTGTGAGTAGTGGTGAGTGCTCTGCCCTATGCTTGTTTTGGGCATGCCTGGTCTAGCACATTATTGAAAATTGTAATTTTGAATATTTGTTTCCTATTTCGAAATCGGTAATCAGAAGTCAACTCATCAAACTGTTTTTAACTTTTGTTTGCCTTTTTTTAAAAAAATGGGGACCCATACCATAAGTTTGTGCAGTTTCACTGCCATTGAAATTAAATGATTCAAAGTCATTTCTATAAATTTTCATCGCCCAAACTGATATCTCGTTTTTGTAATGTTTTGGATGCATAATTAATGACATTCAGTACTAGGTATTTGAATCCGCAAAGGAAAACGAACTCGAAATTTAGCATCTTTGTTTCAGTACTTTCTGCATGACTACTCTCATCTTTACTGGAACTCTTGAGAACAATTTCTGATAATGCTTTAATTATTTCAAAAAATCGAAGTTTTATTGCAGATTTCGTGGTGACCCCACTTGACCATCTAGTCAGATTTCTTGTATAGTCAAACTTGAGGTTTGCTGTTAGGGGCCAGGGGCCTGAGCTTGGGGCCCCAGTGCATTGCACTTGTTGGCACGTTTGTAGTTACGCCACTGGCTCCGAGCCACATGAGGTTCTGTCATGCATCTAATGTGAACGTCTAAAGCCGAGAATGAGTGAACTGATTGAACCTTTTCAGTGCGGCTTTAGACCTGGCAAATCCACCATAGCATAGATATTAACATTACGACAAATTCTGGAAAAGACAGAGATCGACACCCACCAACTTTTTGTTGACTATAAAGAAGAAGGCGAAAAATACATTTACATTTTTGCATTGGCGTGTGTGAGAGCAGCACATACAAAACAAATAAAAGAAAGAAAGACCCTTTGAGGCGAGACTTTCGGCTTTTTGCTCATCTACTGACTTTTAATGTGCGAGCACTTAGTCGGATCGCTGGGGTTATTGGGGTTATTGAATGAGCGAAACAAGAAAATCTCAACTGAGAACAGTCAATTGAAAACAAAAACAAGGAGAAACAAAGTGATCTGCTCAGAGCGAGCAGACCGCAAAGACTAAAATGTTCAATTGTTATTTACGAGCTCTGATTATGGATGATCAACCTCCAGCAAATCGCGCGTACAAACGGAAAGCGAAAGAGTTATGGAAGACTACCGAAGCTGAGATGTTGAGACCAGATGGAGAAAGATATCTCGAAGCTTGGTGTGACCTTCTGGTGGCAGCTCGCTCAAGACAGAGGCGAGTGTAAAACCGTAAAACGGCCTTAATGTTTCAATCAGGCCAAAGAAACTCCGAGACGACACTACCCGCTACGCCACGACCGACCAACCAGCGGATGAATGTGCTGGGAATAGAACCATTGTTGATCAAAGCCTGATTTTTACATTTTCCAGTGATTTTTTTGCGATTTTGCATGTTTTCGTGTCGCTTAAAATCGTGGGATTCATTAAAAGATGTTTGCCTTGACAGTTCCACAGTCTCAGGTGTGCAAGACTTAATCTTGGTTTCATTAACTGCAACGATTCGGCGCAAAAATCCGTACGCTTAAGCAGGCCCATCGTATGCAATGGCTTCACCCATGGCCAAATAGTTATTCTTTTTATTTCGTGATGTATAGTTTTGCTCCCCCCTAACTAAGATGAATTAAGTTACTTGATTTTATTTAAAGCCGTTTTATTTTATATTTCTTTAATAGTGATACGCTCATGCATATATCATTCTGTTGTTTTTTTGTTTATGTTGTGTTTCTTTTCGGATTATACAAGTACATACATATAGCGTAGGTTTCAAATTAATCTCTCTGGTATTAGCCTGGCTCATTCGCTCTAAATTCATCCGATTGGTACTGCCAAAATTTAAATTTAAACGGTTGTTTTTCCACATTTATATATTTTTATATATATATATAGTATGTATATAGGTTTCATATAGAATTTCAAATGTATTTTGTGTTTTTAATTCGTATATACTAGATATATAGCTTGTGTGTGTGTGTGCATTTCAATTTGTTTGGCTTTGCATTTATATTCGAAGCTCGGCCGAAAAAAGTATCATATATATATGTTTGTATATATATATAGATTCGCATATAGATTGCTAATTACAATTCTCTAATATGTTACAATTCGAAAATTAATTCAATAGTTTAACAAATGTTTACATTTTGCTACCGACGCCCCTTCGCTGAATGCTTAACGTTTTGTGTTCTTTGCAGCGAACACAAAGGAAAGCAAACACAAGCAACCAAATGGAGAACTTCTCACCTGAGTGGAAGCTCCGTATCCATTTTTAACAAACTTTAAGCTCGTGCCTCAAATTCGCAAGCAAAATGCTCAACAAAATAATAGAATTTCTTATAGCTTCGTTTATATTGCATTGTAAGCGCATTTTGAAAAATTTTCTTGGAAATTTACAGTTATTATCAAAACTACAATTAGTTTTTTGCTTTAAGCTTTTGCAGGTGGTTCAGTGTGTGGTTACAAAAAAACAAAAACAAAAGAACACAATTTAAAAATTGAGAAAGAGTTTAGCTTTGAGAGCAGCAGTTAACTGGGGGAAAAGCATTCGAAGCATTTCTTTAATTTCTGATGGAGATTACGCTATGGTTCTGCTGAGCTACATCCTATATACTGTACGGTCTTTTGTTAACACACATAGTTTAAGGTATGATTAAGAGTAGTTTTTCTTTGTTCTGAAAATTTGTGTATAAACAGCAAATATATAGGTTTTATACAATAATTGTTTCCATATAAATATCAATTTTTCTTTATATATGTTTGCGTTTGCTCCATTAAAATGCATATATATGTATGTGTGTGTGTGTGTGTACGGTTTAATTGTCTGTCATATGAATGGAAATTAAATCAACATAATATCACTTGGAACTTGAAATAAAAATATGGTTTTGTTCTTGAATTAAACTAATTAGAATTATTTTATACAATTGAAAGAGTACAAAACAAAAGCTATTTACAAAACATATGCCTGATTAGAATTAGCTGCAACTCTAGCCAGTAGACCACATTGTTTAGCCTACTTTTGAGCTGCCAACAAAATACAGAGGAATGTTCATAAAACAATGGTTGCACTACTTAATAATTACGTACGCTTTGCATTTTTGGTTTCATTTTCTGTTTTCTTTCTTCTCCCCCCCATTTCCGATGGAATCCTTTCAATCTGTTGCTAGCTGCTGCTACTGCTGCTGCCTGCGTTGATTAAGCAAACGCTTGGCCAGGCTCAGACGCTGCAGCCAGCCATAGCCTGCGTCTCAGTAAACCAAAACGGATTCCATCGTAATTGTATCTCATTTATTCGCACTATTTGGATTGGCTGCACTGGTGGCCTGAATCTGTGAAGCGGTCTGCGAGGCTGGCTCTAGAGTGCGTCGGGCCAGGCGGGATCTGTTGAAAAGAAGGGGAAAGAGATACGATGTTAGTGTGGGATTGAGAAGATTTTGATAATATTGTTAGGATAAAGATTGCCTTTATTTCTGGGAATATTCAACTTTTAGTGGGACCAGCTTAGATTAGACATTTCATTGAGAGCCGGTCACAACATAATCGGCGGTGTTCCAGAAATCTCTAGAGATTTTCGTATAAACGGTTTTATTTCGAACTGCAAGCTGAGTGATTTGAAACTGACTGCTCAGCACCAAGTACATTTCAAACGTACAGTTTTCCTTTCCTTTAATCTAGTAGGCGACATTATTCTTGACACTTTACATATAAAGTCCTGACAGTTTAGTTCAAAATCCAATCGTTTATACGAAAATCTCTAGAGGTTTCTGGAACACACCCGATTTAATCGCACATGAACCTTTTCGTTATAGTTCAGACTCAAGTGGACAGGCCCTTTGTGTCGTATTCAGCCCGATAGGGGTTTCTCACCCACTAAAGCCACATAAATAGAAAATATTTTACACTCAAATTGCCCATCAACCATATGATAAACGATAGTGTTGGATTGTTTATGAGTAAGTGAACAAAAATGAGTCACGATTTTGAAAAATTTAGCTGGGGAAAAGTTCATATAAAAAAAAGCTTAGATAAACTGTTGACTAAAACTTTAAGCTTGCCTTTTAGCTTGAGCTGGTCCCAGACAAGCTAAATGCCTTAGCTCATACCAAGCGAAAAACGCGGGAGCCTCATTACTCAATAAGTATCAAGAAATGGCGTATATCTATCTATTCTGAGAAGATTATTAAGATCGGACCAACAACACTGAAGTTATGTATGAAACAATTTTGCTCTATGGAGCGGGGCATCGTCAGCCATCAAAACACATAAAGTCAAGGGAACATTGGGTATTTTGGAGTCGGGGCACTCGAGCTCAGCTCCTCTCTTGTTCGAGTTAAAATAGTCATAAATGCGCTCGTTTTTTGATCATAAAGGATACTTTTGTCGGGAGAAAATGGTACCCTAGCCGCGACTCTGCTTAAAGAGTCGTTGTTTAGCCCATTTTTCTGATCAGTTTCGAGACTTTTTCGAGTCGAATTTCAATTAATCCCATTTTGTGCATATGCATGAGTCATTTTCGAGCATTCTTTTAATCGCATTAGATAGTTATCCCTTTCTAATCATCAAAAGGTCTAAAAAAGACTCATCAAGGTGATTTTTGTTAAAATAATCTTCCAAATGTTGGGTTCGATTATTTTTTTACAAAGGTTTTGGATATTAGAAATCTAAAAAAAAATCCTAAGCATATTTTATCTTATAACAAATCCGTAAGAAAAAAAACCTAAAATTATTTCATAGAAAATATTTATATGTGCAAATTTTAAGAAGTTTTGTAGGACGCTCATATCAATACAATTTTTCTTTTAACTGCTACGCCCCTGAACTGCCTTACAAGCTCAGTAGCGCTGAGTATTTTCTTTTATTTTTTGAGACAAGGGTCGAAATGATGACCACAGCATAGCCCCCCAATTCGTTTATTTTCTTTTAGATAATGTCCAAGGACTCAATGACGCCTACTGTGACAGCTGAATATTGTAATGAAGATGAAATATGCCTACACAGGAATCCCGCACGAGATACAGGATATTCTTCTCAATTCAATCCCTTTCGAGATCAAATATTCATAAGTTAGAAACATTTTAGACATTTTAGACATGGGCAACAATCACGTACTATTGTGCTGTGCGATGAGATCTCATTCCGTTCGTGTTTAGTACAAGGATGCAAGCTTGTGAGTTCCAGTATTAGACAAAACTACAGAAATTTGTATATTGTTTTTTGTTTTTCAGAAGTTTTAAGTAAATCAAAACTGCTAGTGTGGGTCTTTACTAGAATTATTTTGCTTAAATGTATCTTTATGACATAAACGGACAAGCAGGATAAATTTTATCTTTTCAAGATTGAAAAAGTGGGATCAAATCAATCTTTTTTGGCTTGGCTCGAGAATACCTGGAATTACCCTTTTTTCCATCCTGTTTCGGACTGATGTAATCTCGTACGGATTGATTTATTGGTTCAGTGTAGGTATGCCGGGCAATGTAAATGGAAGCATTATCTTGCTGAAAAATCTAATTTTCAACACGGAACTCTTCCGCGAATGTGATAAGCTCACTTTTCAGCAACTTCGTATTTATTTGCTTATTTTAACAGCATGGCACAAATCAAAATGTTGACTTTCCCTTAGCACTAAAGACAAAGCATACCATAAAATCACCAAATTTTTTTTTTTTTTTTTTTTTTTTTTTATAATTCCTGCTAATACTTACTTAATCTGTCCAGCCAATAAAGGATTAATGGCATAAAGCCAATCATGCACCTCCTTATCGCCCAGAGTCTGCAGTAAATAGCCTCGATGTTTGGTCACCACACTAAACCAGAAAACTTTTGTATTAAGATAAACATTCAAAAATTTAGATTTCTTTAAAAGCCCACCTAAATGTGTTGGGTATCTTGACCATAGCTGCCTGATCCTCACTGCATTCTACTTGTGCAGTGCCCAGATTAAGAACAGCCCGTTCTACAGGATCCTTTTCCGAGCGATAGATGAAGACATAAGGACGTCGTACAATCTTCAAGGAAGTAGAAAAATCTTAGCACATATTTAAGTAAAATATGATTAACTACCACTTACCACCCAACGCTTCTTCCAGCCCGAACCGCCATGTTCTAGTACATTCAAGATACCCTTGCGTGCCACCACAGGACTAACGCGTATTTCTTCCAACTCGGGCACATACAGACGTAATGGAAGAGCTGGCTGTGTGGCTGGTGCTGGAGCCTCCCAACCATTTGGAGCATCAGCACGATCCGGCGAGCATAATCTAAGAGAAAGGCAAATAAAAAGCAAATTAACAGGCGCACAGCACTTTACAGGTTCAAGTGGATTGGATAGAACAGAAAATTACCTGCGTCGAATTACAAATTTGTTGTTTCTAATTGTGTAAAAGAAAACCAAAGGAAAAATAATAGGAAATTGGTTTTTGAGTCATTAAGCAAGAAAGAGTTGTGTGTATTTTAGTTTTGTTGGATATTGTTTTCGATGAGCATGAGAAGTGAGTTAGCGACAAATGGTTGATCAGTTAATTGTGGCTTGCACAATGAAGCGGTTGTTCCAACTTTTGCTGCTCATTGTGTTTGGTTTGATGGGTGCGGTACTGGCGTGTACCATTGAGGAGGTGTTACAGCGACACGGTGATCCTGATCCGGAACGCAAAAATTATATATGGAATCCATTTCCTGGCTTTTGTGGACCCAATGCTACGATGGTAAAATGTGGCGGAGTGTGTCCGGAAACCTGTCGGTTTAAGTCACTACAGTGTCTGCCACATTGTGGGGTACCTTGCAAGTGCAAGCAGGGCTATGTTTTCGAAGAGGTTACAAAACGTTGTATCTTGAGCAGTGACTGTCCCAAGGATAAACCACAGCAACAAGTCACCACACATCGTGTGTTCCAGTAAATCAGAATTTCACAGAAAATTGTAAAGTAACATTCGAAGGAAATTAATAAATTATGCTTATCATGCCATGGGCATCAATTATCTATGCATTTGTCCTAAAGTGCTTACAAATTGAGATTCGTTTAGATCGGCCCAAAATAACGTTTTCCGTGCATTTTACTCTTCCTGGGGGAGGAATTTTCAAAATCGAAACATACAACTCAAATATTTTCGCATACTAAACTTTAAAAAGTCAAAAAATAGATTTTCTCGTACAATATTTTTTGGGAAGATGGTGGATTTGTCCAGTTTTTTGCTTACTATTCGAGTTTCAAGTCAAAAAGTTAAAAAAAAATGTATTCCCTTAGGTAATTTTCCCATCACAGGGGCCGATTTTCTAACATCGCCAAATCTTAGCTTAAATTATTTCGCTCTCCTTACAAACCGAGTTTCAAGTTAATCGAATGATAAAAAGTTTTTACCATACACATTTTCCCTTGGGACGAATTTTCCCACCATCGGAAAATCACATCATAAACTATTTTGCATACAATCCTTAAAAATTGAGTTTCAAATCAATCGCATAAAAATTAGATTTTAATGTGCAGAATTTTACGCAATTTTCCCGACCTGGTACCGGACTTTCCAACATTGGAAAATTATATCACAAACTATTTCGTATACAATCCTTGGAAACCGAGTTTCAAGTCAATCAAATTAAAAATGTTCGCTTGCATGCAACATTTTCTGGTATTTTCCCGCCCTGATGCCGGATTTTTCATCATTGGAAAATCATATCACAAATAACTTTGCGTACTATCCTTAAAAACCGAGTTTCAAGTCAATCGATTGAAAAATAGTTTTATTTATTGAAAATTTTCCGGAAATTTTCACACTCTAAAGTCGATTTTCAAACATCGGAAAATCACATTACAAATTATTTCGCGTAGTATGTTTATAAACAGAGTTTCAAGTCAAAATTTTCCCCTTTGGAGTGGAAATTTTAAAAACGCCGCCTTAGTGCCTATTTTCACCACAAAAAGAAACTACTGTCCAAATTTTAGCCTTCTATCTCTTACCGTTCACACTGCCCATGGGTTACCAATCAGTAGAGCTTCTCTGTACGCCACATTGGACGGAAAAGCCCTTTTTTTGCCATAAAGTCCATAAATAAAATATTTTTTTCCGTGTTTGGTTTTTCTTCATTCTCAATACATCAGCCAGAATGAAAATACCCAAAAATATTTGTTTGGTCCATCCCTGGCTGATTCAGGGTTGCAAAGTCACCTGTCTAGCTAAAGCCTGTCAGGCTGTGTTTGCTAGAAATAATTGGTTGTGTTTAAAGCAGTGGCGGTTTCACAATTTTTAATGTTCAGCTTGTGTCAGCCATGGAAAACTTAGTTCAAGGTATTTGGAAACAGATTGTAGAGAAAACAGTAAGTTTGCTTTTATTTCGTAGATTCGTAGTTTTAGTGTTGTTGTTGTGGTGTCTTTTTAGTAAGATCTAACCTAAAAGTGTTTGTGTTTTGTGGAGCAAAACTAGTGAATCCAGTCCAATCCACTGCATTTGTAAATGTCAAATTAATCTTCAACATGTGCACAATGAAGTGGTTTTAACAGTTTTTGCACATACATGCGCATTTTCAAAATAAATTGAATCATTGCAGACGAAGTCTTTTTTTGCCGTAGAGAAATGCTTGACCTTTGGAAGAGGAACAAGCAGAACAGTAGTGCGCTGTTGTACTGGGCATTGAAAAAACGTCTACCTTTCAGAAAAATATAACCGACATAAAATCGGATATGCATGATTTTCAACATTCAACATAAGGGAATTGAAAAATGCAACATACACAAGGATTGATTTAAAAAAAACCTGAAAAATATACATATGCCTTAGAAAAATAACACTGAAAATAAACTTGGTTGGCTACTTTTAACATATGCAAAATCGAGCCTGAAGAGAAAAATTGTAACCGATTTCTCAGAAGAGAACGACGCACACGCTCTCTTATAAGCAGCATCAGTTTCTGCAAAAAATGCTAGGAATAAGGATTTGTCGTTTATTTTGCAGCAAACATTAAAAACGCCAGATAAATCTGAGATAACGAACACTTGAGGACTCAAATAACAGATTCCTTTAACTGAAGATGAAGCGCCAGCCTTTCTGCTGAACAATTGTCTTACCAAAAGACAGTATAACCCTAGCTACGAAAAAATACTACAGGCCAAATTACTTTGCGGACCATTTGGGATTATGTTAACACAATCCGTTGCTGAGACTTCACTTCAAAATTTGTTTAACCATACCGCCTGCCGGACCATTATGCTGCAAGGACCTGACTTGAGAAATTTTCCAAACTTTGTCAAACTTTATGGGAGCTATGGATTTGATGGCTCGACTGGTGGTCAATGCCTTTACAAGCTTGAGAGCCGAAAGTCATGACCAATTTTTCGTCACTTCACTTATACGATTACAGTCGACAGATTATTATTAAAGAATCATTTGGAAAAATCGGAGTCCACGAACTACAATTTTCCAGAAGAAAAATATCATGAATCTGATGATTATGATGAATATGGGTTAGAAATGATATACAAAAATAGGGGAAAGTTAGCTTCGGCTTGAAGACAAAAAAGTTTTTCCAAGACTACTTTTTGGACCTTACTTTTCTATGGGATCTATACTATATAGATGTCTGATTTCGACCAAACTTGGTGAAATCATGGAAAAGCATAATACACTGTGAATTAAGAAATTTGCTGGCGATCTTATTTAAAACAAAAAAGTTTTTCTCACTAAAACTTTTTTTTCGACCGATCGTTCATACTGCAGCTATATGCTATAGTCATCCGATTTTGATAAAACTTCGTAGAAATGTGTTAAAGTATATAAAATAAGTGTAGCCAAGATAAGGACGTTTTCATTAAAAACAAAAAGTTTTTCTCACTAGAACTAGTTTTTCGACCGATCGTTCCTAGCAGCTATATGATGTCATCCGGTTTCGACCAAACTTAGTGAAATCAGGGAAAGGATATACTAAGAAATACGACTTTGGGGCGTTTCCATTAAAACAAAAAATTTTTCTCACTAAGACTAGTTTTTCGACCGATCGTCCGTGACAGCTATATGCTATAGTCATCCGATCCGGCCGGTTCCGACAAATGTGTAGCATATTTGTACCACAAGACTTCGGCAAAGTTTGTTGAGGATAGCTTTAAAACTGACGGAGGAGATAGCATAGAAACAGACGGACAGGGCTAAATCAACTCAGCTTGTTATGCGATTAAATATGCTTTAATATTTAATCACCCTCTCCAAGGGTATAAAAATTTTCCATTATAATTTTCTTAAACTATATTCCAAACTCCTTATAAAAATCAAATTTTTTTGGAAGGTTACCTGATTTATATGGCAGGTAGGTTAAGGTGTTGTTCAATCGAGTCATAATTTTTTTCGAAGTTTACATTTGTCCGGTCAAATATAAGCAAGGCAGCAAACCGGTCCAGAACCGAACCCCTGAGAACAGGCGCAGTTACAGTTACCAATCCTGCAAGCTGGTCCGAAACCAAACCCCTGAGAACCGGTTCGGTTCGGGTATTTTGGTGTTCGGGACCATGAACCAGGCGCTTTATATTTTTGACTCCTCGAACATGAACCCGAACCGGACCATTTTCTCAAAAAATGAGGTTCGGTTCACCAATTTAAGTAATTTCTAACGTAACATCCAGGGATATTGGAAATCTCTGGAGATTTTAGTTTATACCCAGGCGCTTTACAGTCCCTTTCTCTTGTGCGAAAATTAGAAGCGCACAAGCCAAGAGATTGAGAGAGGCTCGGCTCTTGGCCCTTTGGGGCTCTGTCAAGCAATTTTACATTAGCAAGTGATCAACTATAAATGAATCATCTGAATGCGCAGAGGAGAAGTTTATAAGATCAAGAGAAATCGATATACAAATATCCAATATATAAAATCTTTGAATGATGTCAGATTCCTTTGAAAAGTGTCTAAGAGTGCAAACAAAAAAATCGACAAAAATTTTAAAATAAATACGAAGACTTAAAAAATGTTGCCTTAACTGAACTAGCTATTCCAGCAACTCAGGTATCAGTTGATCTTTCGATTAAAGAGCCAGTATAGAAGAACCGCTCTTGAAAGATAAAATGCTTATAAACTTTAACTAAGCAGTTCCTAAGAATTGTTAATGTCAGCTAATGGATTTGATCATTGCAATAACACAATCTTTTAATGTTATGATTTATAGAAAAGGTATATAAATAATTCTTTTTTGCTCATTGAACCAAGGTTCGAACTAAAACCTTGGGTTCAGGGGTTTTAGGAACCGGATCCCGAACCAAACCTTGGACTTTACAATGGGTTCGAACCCCCGGACCGAACCTCTTGCAGAATTTTTGAGGTTTGCAGCCTTGAATACAAGTGCCAAAGTATCTTTATTTTTGGACTTTTTGGCAAAAATTTTGGCAATTCCGACCACTGTGCACTCTTGTGAGCTTTTAATTTTAGTTAAAACTAATTCCGAATTGAGAAAATTTACCATTCATGACGTCTTTTCATTTAAGTCAAAATCAAAATCGAAATATCCACAGTGGGGCGATTGACCCAAACCAATTAGCATTTCACAGCAATTAGTTACACAGAAGACCGATTCTTAATCTATTTTGTATTTTATAGACCAGTCAAAGCTTTCAATGAGTAGCCTAAAGGTGGCTGTTATGTGTCTACTTCTAAGTGCATTGCCTTGGGTAGCTGAAGCTCACAGTGAATCACCCGAAAGCATTAAGAAAAGAGAGTTTCCCTTGTCTGACTCGGAGTACGAGGACACTTGGCCCTGGGAAAGGGCAGAGCCTTGGACCCCAACATATACGAAGCAAGCTAGAGAGCAGCTAGACTACCCCGCTACTTGGCCTTGGGAGGCACCACCTTCGCCGCCTACCATCTTAGAAACTGAAACTTGGCCTTGGGAAGCATCATCTTTGCCGCCTACCTTAGAACATGCCACTTGGCCTTGGGAAGCATCATCTTTGCCGCCTACCACCTTAGAACATGCCATTTGGCCTTGGGACAGAAGTAGCATAACTGCGGCCACATTGAAAGCACCTTTTAATCCTTGGAATGCTTTATTCGATTCCGAAGAGTTTACCAAGCCCACTTCTATAGTGTTAACCAAAGAACATGATGTAGATTCTGTTGAAAAGACCACAAAGAAACCTAAGCAAAGACCTAAGAAAACTATACTCAAATTAATAGCAGCCCTGCCAGAAGACAAGCTGCTGAAGCATCCCTTCATCTACGGCTGTTGCATGAACTCCACATATGTGGGATGTGCCGGAGTGTGTCCAACCACCTGTGAGTATAGTTCCCGGTATTGTGTACCACTGTGCGGTCCCCCGTGTCGCTGCAAGCGTGGTTATGTCTTCAATATACAGGCCAAGGCCTGTACACTGCGTCAAGATTGTCCCAAGGGTATAGAGCGAAGTCGCCATGGAGTGTACAGGGTGTTTGTTTGAGAGTGCTAATAAAGAGGAGAGCGAGTGTGCGTGTGTGTGTTTAATAAAAAACCAAGAAAGCCAGATGCGGGATGCGGGATAAGATTCGAGTATTCCACTTACTCCATGGAGTTACTGGAAATGCAGCTAACGGTCATATCGGCGCAACCTTCATCGCTGGGTGAGACATCGGATTGGGTTTGGTTGTCGTTCGGCTCGCTCCTATTGTAGCGTCCTGGAAAGAGTTAAGGGGGAAATCTTAAACCTGAAGAAGGAAGTCTTAGACCAGTGAGTCCTCCTACCTTGCACCAGTTTCAGGCATTTGAGCATGAGATCCTGCTCACGCTGATTATACTCTCGCTCTGGCAACATCTGTTGTGGATCCTTGATGGGCGTTTGTGGCGATTGTGGTATGACCATGTGTACGGGTGAGGTGGCTGCCCTGGCGGCCAGATTGCAAACATCCTTCTCTGTCTTGGTTGTAGGATTGGGATTGGTATCCATGCCCAGGCGCTCTCGTAATAGCAACAAATGACGCATACGTCCCACCTCCTCCAGACGTGTCAGTTTCTCCAATTCCCATTGATGATCAAATATCAGCGAGTCGCCGCGTGGTCGCCAACCATGTAGATTCTCCTCACCGCGTACGTAGGTAGAGCTGGTGTCCAATACCCGACGCTGGCGTCGTTGTACACCTGTGAAAGTGGCAGAAGTGGGAGTAAGTTGAGCCTAAGCAAACACTTTCAAGCGGGGGTACAGCACAAAGTACAACTACAATGAGAATTGCTACCTGGACTACCTGCTTCGGATGCTCTGCGCAGCGACAGCTCATAGACGCCGGTTAGACGATTTGCCTCCGGATTACGATATTGTCCCGAGAAGAGATGCTTCAACGAGCGTGGACCGGTGCGCGCATCGCGTCCATAGATAACCATGCTCAGATCTTTGGTGATAATGGCCGGACGAGCGCAGTTCTCCAGCTAAGTGAAACTGGTGTTCATTTCCATACTTTCGATATAAGCAGCTGTTACTTACCTCCAAATAAGCACTTAGGGTAATGTAGATGGTCTCACCGCCCTGGGACACACGATTAAGCAGGGCCGAGTTATGCAGACTCGAGTCCCAAGCGGCCTCGAAACGATAGAACGAGCGATCATCACCAGGTACCTCCAAAATCTCACCCGGGAATAGGCCCAACGACAAAACGCAGGCATCTTCATCTTGCTCATCCGAGGACTCGGGTGTATTGCGTATGCGTCCCACTACCAGCTCATTAATATCCTTCCATTTGACCTCAGGAGTGGGCTCATGCACAATGGTAATGCGTATGCGTCGCTGTATGCCCTGATGAAGCAGGAATAGACCGCGGCAGGGAAGATCATCGCTGTGCTCGACCACCTGTGGGGGAATTGAAGCTAAGCTAAGGAGAGTAAGACATTTCTCCGGGACTTACCGATGGCACGTATTCACCATTGGGGGCCAGCTCACAAATCTCGAACCACACCAACACATCATGCTTCGCCAAGACCGTGGATGAAGGCGGACAGGGCAGCGGTCCGAATTTGGGACTGCGCACTGGCTGACTTATGGGTATGCTTGGTGGCAACATGCGTCTTGGTGGTGGACGAGAGACAAACTCCTGTTTGGCATCCTTGTGCAGGGGATGAGTTTGATAATGGCCAAAGATCTTAAACATGATGGGTTGAGTTTTCAAATACTCAATAAAGGACTTGGTGACGGGCACCGTAATCTAAGAGAAGGCAGTGGGGATATAAGCATTGGCAGAGTCTCAATCTTTTAAGTAAACTTACATTTTGAACATGATAGAAACCCAGGGGAGCTCCCGAAGCGGAGTTCTTCACCGGTTCGGTGGAGAAAGCCTCCTCATGGCGATGTAAGAAGCTGTTTAATAAAATTTCATATAAGTCTACATCAGGAAAGGATTTTGAGGTTACCAACTACCCACTTAAACTGACAGAAGATATCTGCATACTCAGCTCCTATACCCGTAGCCTGTAGCACTGTAACACGGAAAGTAAACTCCTTGCCCACTTGCAAATGTTCGCCCGGCTCCTCAGCATTCTCCTGGCACTCAGAGGCCGAATTTGAATCAATGCCACGTCCCGAATCTGCATCCTCCAATTCTGTTATGAAAAACTTTAAGGTAAGAAACTGTCAAGATTATCTTCTGAAAACACTTTACCCTCTAGTTTGCTATCCAATCCTCCATTGTCTATATAACGTTGCACATCATCCTTCTCATTAAGAGCCCTGTACTTGGGCTTGGCATCATCCTCGTTAAATACCAAACGTGCAGATTGCTTCACACCATTGTTAAAGTCAATCGACTCTTCATCCAGTACAGGTTGTACAGCAATCCTTAGATAACCACGCACATCGCCACGCTCATTGACAATGGCCACCTTGTGAACCAGCGGTACGGGATAAAGCAAATTGCTCAAATAGATAAACGAACGTCCCACCATGCGGAACCAGGGAAAACGATCATAGAACGGATCACCGCCCGTCAGACTCTCCACATTGTAGTCGGGCGAGGTGGGACTCAGTTCCGCCTCATTGTGGTACATTTCGCGCATGAGCTCCAGGCGTTGTCTACAATAGAATATAGTTTAAGATTTTTGAGTCTACATCTGTAGTGAAGCATAGAGGGAAGGTGCCGACAGATGGTGGTTACAGTAAGCAAAGCCATGCAACTACAATTAAGGATTAAGTATATATTTTTGCCATGAAAAGCAAACCTAGAAGGTATTAGATTGGCCAATGTCAAACGTGTTGGAGCGGCGACGGCGGCGGCGGCAGGTTTCTCCCACTGCAGCGGCGGCTCCATTTGCGGCTGCTCAGTAACTCCATATGCAGACACCAAGCTGGAGGTATCGAAGAGCATAGATGAGGGCGGACTCTCAACATTGTATACCTGTCGCATCAGTTCTAGGCGATTGCTATAGTTCGACGTGGTAGGGGAGGAGGATGGTTTTTGGTTTGTTGGGGTTCGAGAAATTACAAGTCAACATTTGATCTCCAAGCCTAGCTAGCTTTTGATGGCAATGAGAGTTGAAAAGGCGTAAATGGTGGAGGTGATGGAAACTACAACCACCATGCACGTACCAGAGAAACCAAAAATCGAAAGTAACTAAATCAGCTAGAGTGCACCGAAAAATGAGTGTGAGAAGGTAACGAGCGAGTAGGAAATGAAGTAGTCCTCAGCTTACCGTAGTTTCTCCAGCGACCAGTAGTGAGTGGCTCCATTTTTGGTATCAGTTACCTCCACAGCTACCAAGGTTTTTGATACGGGTGGGGCACCAAATTCATCCTCCTGATGTAGAGGCATTACACTGGAGGCTAGCTCAGGTGGTAAGGGAGAGTACAAAGTGTCTGTCAACAGAGTAAACTGGAATTGCACCTAGAGAAAACGAAAATAAGTTATAAAATAATAGCCAATACAACCGCCTCAATACAACCCCTCACTACAACCCCTCAACAACTTTCCCCTAAAACCCTCAGAGCCCCCCTTACAATCCACCTCACAAGCCGCTTCAAAATCCCCCTCGCAATGATCCTCACAACCCCTCCTCACAGCCACCCACACAGCCCCCCTCAACCACCCTTTTAGTCACCCAGTCAAACGTCCGTAAAACACAACCCTCCTCACAACCCCCTCGCTAGAACCTCACGACCCCCTTACTGAAACCCCCTCACTACAACTCCCTCACTACAACTCCCTCACTACAACCCCTTCAACACAACCCCCCTCACACCAACCCCTAACTACCCCCACTAGAACCCTCACAGCCCCCTCACAATCCACCTCACAATCCGCCTCAAAATACCCCTCGCAATGACCCTCACAACCCCTCCACACAGCCACCCACATAACCCCCCTCAACCACCCTTTTTCTTAGATCGCGTGTCGTTCGTACGTTATTTGTAGGTTTCACTTGTTCTTCTTCTTTCTTAGTCACTTTATATTTTCTATGTCGTTTTCATTGGTCTACTAATTCCTTGACTGTTTTCTAATTTCATCAAATCGGTTGCTCACCCTTACTTTTCCGTGTGATCTCCTCTTGAGGTTTGTACCACGTTCTACCCATTTTCTTCCTTTTACTGGACGTTCCGTTACGGCGTGCCGAAACTACCCAAAGCTAGACTCGAGAAATGTCGTGTCTTCTTAATACTTAATCTATCTGGCCTCTTGTTCACCACAAGGCTCTGCTCCTCGTCGTAACACAACTTTCACTGACTAGGAATCTCGTTGCTTCAGATTTGCCAACCTTTCCCTTGCGTTCAGTAGTTGTTTTACGTAGATATTTAGGCTTTGCTCGACCATAGGGACATCCGTCCTTCCTTTTAATATTCCGTCGGCCTGCACTATAACCAACTTCCCTTGTCTCCCTGGCCACTTAGTACTACTGCACTTATCTGCTATACCGCTTTCCGGCGCCTTTGCAATCCTTCGAATCCTCTGGTGACAGCTGGAGATACTGCTATGTTCTCGACCCGTTACTTTCGCACTCGCACTCGCTTGAAGTCTCCGTTTTACACTGACTGCCTCCTTACTGTCAGCCACGGGTTTTATAGACCTCACCGCTTCTCGTCCATTAGTCCTTCTTCCGTTATAACCGCTTACCGCTGCCGACCTGCTGCCTAGCAACAAGCGATCATTTTGCCGCCCGTCTCCATCGTCCTCTCTTGTCTGCCGCTTTCCACACCGCAATATCCATGCGCCCACGGCCTTCTAGAACATTCTATCCCGTTCCTTTCTTTTACTTTCACCCGTTTCGTGCTCCCGTACCCTGGCCTAACGGATCCTCGTGTCCGCCAATCATATCCCGTGGCGGCCTTGCTCTCCCTTGCGCTCTGCCTCTCTCTCACGATTCTCCGTCTCGCTCACCTCACTGTGAGCGTCCTGAATTCGCCGCATTCTCTCTCATACCCTACACGGCCACTTGTGAGGTACTTTAGTTCCTCACAAGTCACCCAGTCAAACGTCCGTAAAACACAACCCTCCTTACAACCCTCTAACTAGAACCCTCACAAACCCTCTCATTATCCTCCTCACAATCCCCCTCTCACCCCCTCCCCCTAAACAATAGCCTAAAAGATTAAAATACACAAAAAAAAAAATCTTCTTCAGCTCCACTGAAATAGCATTAGCTTCCTTAAGGAAAATGGCATTGCCCCAAAGATCATCGCGTAGCGAAGTAAACTGATGATAACGCCACTTACGGAAGGCCCAGGCAGCCAGACCCGCCTCGCGTGCCGTCCAGCAGGACTCATACATGGGATTGTCTAATAAGATAAAACCATATAATTAACCCTCTTCTTGAAAGTCTATTCCCCACTGTGCCCACTCACTATACACATCCTCTTCCTGATGAAAATCCTCGGGCGAATAGCTGCTATACATGGACATGGTCATCGACTGCTCCTCCACTTGCTTCTGCAGCGCATCTATGCGTGCCTCATACGTCTTGCGTTGCTCCTCAAACTGCTGATCGGCCTGTTGTTTCTCACGCTTGTATTGCTCTTCCAAATTATCCAAACGTTTCTTCATCTCTGCCTTTAAATCAATGCCCTGTTTCTCCAGCAGTTCGCACTGTGCAAAGTTCCAGTCCACCTGCTGGGTGTCCGCTTTCTCCTCCTCATTCTCGTTCTCCGCCTCATTTTCTGTTATCTTTTCACGCAATTCACGTGCCTGTTCCGGATTGGTAAAGCGGAACACATGATTCTTGCCCAGTATAACACGTGAACCGGTTCTCAAAACTTCGGGTTCCACCAGCTTACGCCCATTCACATAGATAATAGCATCCTTGTGGGGTAAGAGCGTCACCGAGCTGTTGCGATTCTCAAAAGTGCAATGCTCTTTGAGTATATGAGAGCCGGACAGCTGTATATCCTGGGGTACATTAGCCTCGTGAGTGCCCAGACGAGTGAGACCATCTTTGATGTAGTACAACAGACATTCGGAAAGATTGGGATCTTCGTTGAGATTGACCAAATGTGGGGTCTTTTTGGGTGAGAAGACACCCACTGTAATGCCATCCTCTTTGACAGCCACACCCATTTCGGCAAAGACAGCCTCACGCTGCAGGCGTATCTCCTCTGTGCGCTTCAATTTTTCCTCCCAGGTTTCATTGAGTTCTAACCGTTGAGCAAGTGTTAGGTGTCTTGTCATTAAAAGCATCTTAAAGGAACTCACCTGCAATAAGCTTTTCGCTGGCCTGCAGCTGATCCACGGCCATCTCTGTGGTGGAACCATTGCGATTACGTCCCTTGCTGGGCGATTTAATGACCGAGGATTTGTTTAGTTCATCCTCTGCAAAAGCGAGTCAAAGAGAATTAATTATAGTTCAGTTGCAGGCAAGACCACAAGCGCAGTGATAAGCGTGCTGAGGTTATTTGGTAATGATATATAGATATGGAACAAAGCATTTGCCGATTTGGTGTAAGACTAGGGACAAAATCCGTTTACAAAACTCTGAACTCTGACATGTCCTGCGTGTACGGACTGCGGAGGTTCTTCTCTTTTTGGAGACTTGGGCAACATAAATAGAATTCTCTGTAGTTTTGGTTATATAGTATGACGTGTAGAACAAAACGCAACATAAATATCCCGAAAGCTTACAATACAAACACACACACAGATGTATTTATTGGCCTTGGTTAAGTATTACAATATAAGGTGCTTAGCATAACTATAGGACACTTGTTATAAATTATTTTTAGCACTCAATCAAAGTTGGAACGTAAAAGTCCGTATGTTTGTGTCCGAAACTCAAAAAGAGTAAGACAAATGAGTGTAATTAGAAGAGACTGATAGCTTCAAAGTTGGTGGTGAAAAAAGTGTCGTCACGGCGGACACGATTCCGGGTCTCCGGAGCGTCCGGAAATGAAAAAAAAAAATAGGGGAAAGTTAACTTCGGCTCGGCCGAAGTTTTGTATACCCTTGCAGCTTCCATTGAAAACAAAAAAGTTTTTCTAAGACTACTTTTGGACATTACTTTTCTATGGGATCTATACTATAAAGATGTCTGATTTCTATTAAACTTGGTGAAATCATGGAAAAGCATAATACACTGTTAATTGCGAAATTTGGAGGCGATGTCATTTAAGACAAAAAGTTTTTCTCACTTCAACTTCTTTTTTCGACCGATCATTCATACTGCAGCTATATGCTATAGTCATCCGATTTTGATAAAACTTTGTAGAAATGTGTCCAAAGTAAATAAAATAAGTGTATGCCAATGATAAGGACGTTTTCATTAAAAAAAAAAAAAAAAGTTTTTCTCACTAGAACTAGTTTTTCGACGGATCGTTCCTATGGGAGCTATATGCTATAGTCATCCGATTTCGACCAATCTTTGTAGAATTGTGTAAAAGTATATAGATTAAGTGTATGCCAATGATAAGGACGTTTTCATTAAAAAACAAAAAAAGTTTTTCTCACTAGAACTAGTTTTTCGACCGATCGTTCCTATGGGAGCTATATGCTATAGTCATCCGATTTCAACCAATCTTTGTAGAATTGTGTAAAAGTATATAGATTAAGTGTACGCCAATGATAAGGACGTTTTAATTAAAAAAAAAAGTTTTTCTCACTAGAACTAGTTTTTCGACCGATCGTTCCTATGGGAGCTATATGCTATAGTCATCCGATTTCAACCAATCTTTGTAGAATTGTGTAAAAGTATATAGATTAAGTGTACGCCAATGATAAGGACGTTTTCATTAAAAAACAAAAAAGTTTTTTCTCACTAGAACTAGTTTTTCGACCGATCGTTCCTATGGCAGCTATATGCTATAGTCATCCGATTTCGACCAAACTTAGTGAAATCATGAGAAGGGATAGTAAACTAAGAAATACGGACTTTGGAGGCGTTTCCATTAAAAAAAAAAAGTTTTTCTCTTTAAGACTAGTTTTTCAACCGATCGTTCCTATGGCAGCTATATGCTATAGTCATCCGATCCGGCCGGTTCCGACAAATGTGCAGCGTATTTGTACCTTAAGACTTTGTGCAAAGTTTGGTGAGAATAGCTTTAAAACTGACGGAGGAGATAGCATAGAAACAGACGGACAGACGGACATACGGACAGACGGACAAGGCTAAATCAACTCAGCTCGTCGTGCTGATCAAGAATATATATACTTTATGTGGTCGGAGATGCTTCCTTCTATGCGTTACAAACATCCGGACAATTTTATAATACCCTCTGCAAGGGTATAAAAAACGGGGTTATAATCAGTATAGATGTAATTCTCGGGTGAACCTCAAACTTAATTTTGTGATTTTTTTTTTGACAAAATGGCGGCCATTCAAAAAAAGATTTCAATTTCGGGATTTTTTTGTAGTTTAGTTAAAAAAAAAAATAGTTAAAATTTTTTTAAAATTATGGTCGAGGTTGACCCGAGAATGGTGACAATTCTGCGTCGATTCCACTTTGTTTCATAAAAATCGGTTCAGTTGAACTGGAGATATCATGGCCGCCAGTTCGAAAAACGTGGTTTCGAGATAAACGCGCTTTAAGTTTGCAGTTGCTTGGGAATTTAGGTCACATTGGGTCACTAAAAGGACTATATCTCCTAAACTAATTCGAGTTTTCGAAAATCCTTTTTTTCAAATTTGGTTAGAGCTTAAAACACACATATTGCAAGTGTCTTATAGTTGGGAGAAACACCTTATGTTCACATATACAGTTTTATGTATTGGGTATATAGATTATTTTGCAAGTGAAGCCTTAGCGCAGAGTTTTTGTTTTTTTTTTTTTTTTTTTCTTTGTAGCTTTACTTACTATTCGCATCACGCTTCTCACACACCACTTTGCCATCGGGTCCTAAACGAAATGAGGTTTGTTTTTGTTGGTTTGAGGGGACATTACTCTAGTTACTAGACCTAAGACTAACTTAAGGGTTTGTTTTTTCCAAGTGTAGCTGTATAATTTCTAGTGTGTCAAGCTAACGTCCTAGCGCTAAGACTAGTACACTTACCTTCCTGCACCTCAATGCCCTCGGCCTTGAGCAGATCGCGTAGCTTTTGAATTTCTTCCTTGAGTTCGCGTATAAGTTTGGCATTGGCATCTTCATTGACCACAGCCTTGCACACAATTTGCTTGGCTCGATCCGCATAGCTAAGTTGATGGGAAAGTAAGTACAGAGTCCTTATTAGTCCCTAGACAACTTACCGCAAAGTGCTCAGAGTTTCATCGTAGTTAATATCAGCTGGGGAAATGGCTGCTATCATGGCTGTCTTAGAGTTGCCACCAAGGTTCTCACGCAACAGCCAGGTCAAAGCCGAGTCACGATAGGGTATAAAGTCGGCCTTCTTGGAGTGCTTTTTCTTCTGGGCCTACATGGGGTTTGTTAAGGTCTTAGTAAGGATGAAGGATACTAACACTGCCTTAATACTTACAGACTGCATAGCAAAAAGGTAGCGTTAGTAGAAATGGATACGCATATAACAAAGGTTCATATAGAGTTCCCATTATGATACTTACCACTTCAGCAAGTGCTGAAATGACCTTGCCCAGGGTGGTCAGGGATTTGTTGATGTTAGCTCCCTCTTTCAAGCGTGTACCCTTGGCTCCAGTCGAGTCAGCTCGCTCCGAGCCAGCCAAATCCACAAGACTGATCTTGGAGACCTTTTCAGTGGTCAAATCGGTCATTGTGTCGTGTCGACGTTGTGTAAAGAAAATGGTGAAAACGGCATGAGAACGGGAGCTGGTCTCATTCATGTTGGTGGCGGCCACAGTGCTGCAATTGCAATTGAAATGAGTGGAAATGCTACATTTTGAGGGGCTGAACCACTTACCGTGCCTTGTTGCCCTCGTCTATTAGATCGTGTATGTCCTGATAGTCGGTAACAGCCAACTTGGACAAGTCCTCGACATAAGGACCTAAAAGTGGATGTTCACGTACTCTCAGGTTTCCTTTATTCTTGGGATTCAGCAGATCTCTAACACGTTCGCAATAGATTTCCATGTACGAGACCTCCACCTGACAAAAGGAAACCACTTTAGTGTCTAATCCTTCATCCTCAGATTAAATGCTTACCGAATACTTGAGCTCGTCGGTTTCTGTTTCCTGTATACGACCAAACAAATCCTTACATATCATGGGTATAATGCCCTCCTGTTGCTCTTCCTGCCTGCCCATCATGGTATAGGACTTGCCAGCACCTGTCTGACCGTAGGCAAATATGCACACATTGTAGCCATCAAAGGAATGTTGCAGCATCTCCTCGCCAATGTCCTTGTAGACCATCGATTGTGTGGAAAAGTCCAAGTCGCGCGGCTGTCGGGGAAAAGTGGGTTTTAGTAGGAGATTCGTGTTCGCTTTTGTGTGTTCAGCTTACATCGTGTGACCAGTAGGAGTAATCAAAGTTGAAACGTTTCACCGATTCACTTGTATTGGGTGGAACCTTCGGATTGGTAATGGCTGCAATTATAAAATGGGGTTAAGCATATGCTAAGAGTTGCTCCAGTTAATGGTCCTACCCGTTGTGGCTCCGCTCATCTCGATGATACATTTCGATTCCCTGCCTATCTCACGCGAGTTGAAGGGGCGCACTCGCACCGCCACCTTTACGGACGACATCTTGGATGGTGGTGGGGTGTTGCTGGTGGTGGTTGTTGTCTTAGGTTGCGGTTAACTGGAGTGGAATAAAAGCAAATATAGCGTGTGGGTCATAAATAAGCGTCATTTTATAATTGGCTGTGAGCTGTGCTGTGAGTCATGCCAGTCGCTGAGGGAATGCGCTCTGGTGGCGGCCCAAATTGAAGATGGGCGGATTTAAAGGCTCTGTGTCTGCAGTTATGTGGTTTTGGCTTCTGTGAATTTTACTACTGCATACTTTTCGGGGAACAAAGAGGACATAATACAAGTAGGAAATCAATTTAAGTTGATTTGCATTTTAGAGAGCGAAATAGGAAACTTGATGAAAATTGGAAGAAAATTAAGCTATGCAACAAAAAACAGATCCAATTAGAGAAAATATTTATTAATATCCTTTTTCATTGCAGTTGCTCGGGTCTTGTAGCTATTTCACTTTAAACGAGGCACAAACACAACAAAGAGCTCAGCTTTCGAGACCAAATCCTCCTCTCGATCTTGAGCCTGAAATGTCTGTCCAAACACATCTCTCCGCCCGCGACGGAAAACTGTTTGGGAATCCCAAATCACCAAAGACAGCCATTCCCTTGTACATAAGGTGGTCTCCGTTTTGGACTTTTTTCATATCCTTTTGACATTTTTCAGCTCTCTTGGATGAAAATCTAAAATTGATTTGACATTAAATGGATATTTTAATGCTTTTTTCTCTGTGTACCAAAAATCTGTACTCTAGATTTTGAGTGCCTCCATTCATTTTAATTTCAGTAAATTATAAACAAGTTTTCTTGTACCTGACGCTTTTCTTTCTCCTCCCTATACATCATGCAAAATCTTTTTGTTCATAAGATCCGCGTTTTTTGTTCGATCTTCTTGAAATTTTCAAAATAAATGAATATTAGGCCTAAGTAAACATATTTAAAGATTCAAGCTTCTGACTTTTGATTGGTGGCTCTGACAGTTCTTCGCGGTTTGTGGGAAAAGGTGGAAAATTTTCCCGATTCTGAAACAAAATCGATCTAGGAAGGGTAAACACCTACCTAAATGCGAAAATTGGTGGCCCTTAGTAGTCTTAGCATGTTGATGTTGAAAAGAACATTAGACTCTGTCAAAATAGGAACCATTTGATACCAAAAGAGAAGATAGGAAGGGCGACTTTTCGTCGTGATGTTGGATACAAAACAGATCCTTGATGGAGACAGGATGGATGTTGGATACTGGGCCAGAACCTAACACATCGGACACCATTTTTTATAAGATTTTAAGTTACTAAAGCATATTCCAATGATTTTGACATTATCGGCATAAACAGGCGTTAAGCAGGACATTTTTGGAGAGTCAGAGCGCTTAACGAGGGCAAGACGAAGTACCTAGCATTCCCACTCAGAGATACTACGCCTCTAAATGATTTTATCTACCCAGAAGGCTCGAAATCCGAAGAAGTTTTACTCTTGGAAACCGATGCTACTACGAGCTCAATAGTGAGTTCAATAGCAAAGCCCTCTTTCAAAAAACGAAATTGACGCCATACCTCTTGCTAAAGTTAAAAACGACCCAAAACGACCCTATGATTTAGAAAGGGCGCCCTTAAAAGAAAATCACAGTATTAATGGTCGCGACGAGGCCATAAAATTGTTTGCTCTAAAAATTAACACATACTTTAACAATGAAATTTTTATGCTTCGGGCTGTCACTTTTTCAAAGTCTGGCATGGTGTTTTTGAACCTTTTTCGATTTTTCTCTCGTTAAATAAAAAATGCGCTCTAGTGTACACATTCGTAGAAAATAAATAAAGAGAAACATGGTATTTTGGAATCAGGGCACTCAACTATGTGCCTTATTGTTAAAATGAAAAAGTCCGCCATTTTGAACTCGTTGAACCCGTCTCAAAAGTTCGCATAGCATGGGACCTTCATCGCATTAAGTAAAGCCAAGATTATTTAAGACGTTTTCTTTTGTGTTCAGCGTCCATTGTTGTTGTGCCGTTGCTGTAAGCGTTTGGCATTACGCTTGTAAAAATGCATTGTGCATTAAAAATGAAAAACGCCTCTGTTGGGAGCATCAAATTGTGCATTGTGCCTATTGCTCCAAAATGAATGACTACTGGCTACTTAACGACCCTGAAATTACCTTCCGGTATGCGCTGTAGCTAGGATCATGTTACCATGCTCAACCTAAACCTGAGACGTACCAGTAATCTCTTAGGTCGAAGTAGATAAATCATTTCATTTCAGGTCGGAGGCCTAACGGGTCACTGCCTCATCGGTAGACATGCAGCGCTCTAGGGCGTCACTCACCAACGACCCTCTGTAGAAGTTGGATAGTGTAAGGAAGAGGAGGAAACTTTACTGGAGGAGACTCAAATCACTTCTGGTCACTTTATTCTACTCAACCTGTCGGAAGTATCTAAGATCGAGTTTCCGTCTCTACTAAAATTGCTATCGACCACAGAATAATTCAATCGGAAGGAACTACTCCAAGCTTAAATAGGGAATATATGGTATCGGAATGGGCCTAGCCATCTCAACCTAACCTAAACTTTACCTTTTTAATGGATTTTTCTTATACTGGATTTTTTAAAACGAAGTTTAAAAATCACTTCGTCGATTCGACGAACAATGATCCTTACGTCTTAAGTTAAAAGAGAAGTCAAAGCAAATTCATTTTTAATATTGGTTGGACTAAGACCTTTTATATGAAAACGTATGACCAATTTTGTCCATGTTTGCAAATCAATAACAAGCGTTCTCTATTAAAATCGACCATAAAAAACTGTGCAAGGTAAAGGCACCAAACTTCAAACTTAAGCTTTTAATAGTCAGTACTTCCCCTTTTTAATATTTTTTGTGAACATTTTTCAACACTACTGTGCTAGGTCGCCCATTTCTGGGACGGCCCTCGTATAATCCAGTAGCCTGGCATTTTGGAGACGCTTGACAAGTAAAGGCAAGCAATTGCAGTTCGAAATGAAACCGTTTATACGAAAATCTCTAGAGATCTCTGGAACACCGCCGAATAATTAATATACCATCCAAATAGATACCAAAATCATGCAATGGATCATACACAACAATCCTTTTAGTTCTCTGTATACTTACAAAAATCTGGGAAATTAAAGATAACCGATAGTTAAGGATTGGGATATTTTGGAAAAAGTATCGAATTGTATACTTTCATTTTAAGACTCTTTACCACTAGTCGACTATGCTATGTAGTTAGTTTATATTAAAGCAAAGGGAATCTAAAAACTGTGAACTTGAACTGTTTAACTTAAATAAAGATCTAATCCAACAGTCCGTTTAAAGACCACTTCATACAACTTTCTTTACTTTGGTTTTATGTAAATAGTTTTCTTATAGCCTGCTACCCTCCTTAGCACACACTCACACACACAGGCACACAAATAGTTGAAGGGAAGTAAAGAAAAATTCCACAATCCACACGATTCCAATAAAAGCGCAGCCGAGTGTCGGCCACTCGAGTGAGTCATCAGAACGGACTAAAAATCAAATACTCACACCCGAATCATATAAGAAGAATCAAATGATTTAATGTATATATTAGTTATCAACTATAGTTTACCTTTAGTAAAAGCCAAACAATTAATGGCTTACAGTACGCAGGTTAATTTGAGCAAACTCCTTCAACTTTATCATATTATAACGAATATGGTCTCTAATTTTGGCGTATTTCACTCACTAAGGTATGTGTCAGTTGATGTATGAATTTTTAATAATTATTTCAATAGTATTTTTTGCACATTTTGTATGATACAATGAGTTTTTCGCACGAATAGAAACACAGACGAGTCCTAGAATATTGAAACACCGGGGTTAAGCACTTCCAATGACTTGAACTTTGATTGCGCAGCTGTGAGAATCTCTCGCTCTCTCTCTCTCTCTCTCTCTCTCTCTGTGTGTCTCTCTGTTTACCTGGACAAAAAATAAAAAACTTTTGTTTATATTTTTTGAAATGCAACAGCCTGCCAAATAAGAGGCAAAAGTCTACAAAAGGAAACTTTGCGCAGACGCTTCGAGAGAGAGAAAGAGACAAAATATTTGTGTAATGTTTTCCATATTTTTTATGAAATGTAAATTGACACAATTTCAAGGCGCATAAATATTGAAATGAAAATTTAATGCAAACCAAGTATAAATTTATGATCAAGATCTTTGCTTCCCCCCACACATTCCATTGTCCAACAACCAAAATGTCCTTGTGGTCTTTCTTATGGCTTCCTTCTCTTACATATCCTTCGCTTGGGTCGTCTTGACCTTTATTAATAAATTTCTATGTTGCCTTTGCCCATGAACAAAAGCAAATCTCTACACAAACTCTACACAGTAGCTTGGCCTCGCACTATGCCCACTATTTTCGAGGCTACTGTATGTAAAGGAAAAACTTTTATGAGGAAAATGTGAATTATATAAAACAATCGAACAAAAAATCCAAAAAAAAAATTATAACAATGTTTAGAGAATTTTGAAATGTTTTTTGAACGAATTGATGAAATTTTGCAAAATATTTTCTGTATATTTTGTGAAGCATTTACCAATTGAATGTTACTTTCTTAAATTTATTGACTTTTAAACTTAAAAGAGGAAGTCCATTTGCTGTTGCTGTTGCTGCTCCTGTAGTATTTGATGTAGTTGTTGTTTCTCGTGTTCTTCTTGTGTATAATTGAACACTAAGTTAAAGCTATCGAGCATAGATCTCTTGGAATTGGTGGCAAAAATGATGGAAAGCACCAAAATTGTTGTTAACAATAAGGCCAAAAACAATAAATAACCAAATGCGCACATTCGCGTATTGTTGGGTATAGAGAATAGAAGGATATATATGTATATATATATATATATGTGTATATATGGGAAGGCTCTGGCTTTCTGTATAACAGCGAAAATTTTATGCACTTGAGTTTTTGTTTTTTTTTTTTTGTTTTTTGATTTTGCAATTTAAATATTTAGTTTTGATTTAAATACGGTTTATTTTTTTACTTGGTCAGGTTACAATTTATGAGACTTTTCTGTCTTTAAAACTTTTCTGTTTTTTGTTCTTCTTTCTTTTTTCTGCACAAAATCGATGGCAATGGACTGCGTTCAACGCGCACGTATCGAGACCAGAACGAACTACACCCGTTAAGGGTAGACAACACAGTGAGCAGACCTGCTCCAAGTCGAGCTAAAACCCAAGTAGGATACGTCCAGCCCTCAAGTGTAGCGCATGCGCTAAGTGTTGGGGTGGTCTGCCTGGATTGGTGGCGGGGGAGGGGGGGGAGGAGTGTAAAAAAATTTGATAAATTTCATCAAGAATAACAACAACACTGGTCTTTGTCATCGTTCAACATCAGGAATTTTATTATTAAAATCAGGTGCGGGCACTATTTTCAGGCCTCGACTGTTGACTGTTTGATCTGATTATGGGCAATTTCGCTGCCGGCACCACTACTGTGCCGCTACCGCCTCCGACTCTGATGACGTAAAATGAAATTTCTATTGATTTCTCATCGTCTTGACGCAGGACACAGGCTTCTGTGCTTTTTATGTTCGCTTGTTGGTGGTATCAGTGAGCTTGGAACGTAATTACATTGACATTGAAATTTGACGTGAAAAGATAGTGGACTGAGACGGAGACAATGGGGGAATGACTGCTGCGTTTGCTGCTGCTCCTGCTGAGCACTGACAGGTGAGAAAATTGTTGTTTACTGTTTTATAAGTGGAAAGATAAGCGATATTTTCCCTAAAGTAGACGGTAATTCTTTAAAAAAACAACTTAAATATGAGTTGGAATTGAATTTTAACCTGACAGGCGGGGCCACGGCAAGGGGGTCGAACGCCTCGGAACATCTAATGAAAAGTTTTTCTTTGAATAAACTTTACACCCGGTCACCCCCTCGTGTTACGCCAGCTTTGTAGTAATTAGCCAGCAAAGCTTCTCAGCTGCCGTTCGATTCGGCTGTAGGTCCCTTTCTGCGGAAATTGAAGCGCAGCCAGATTAAACAGCTCGGCTTTGCCTGCTGTGGGGTGTCAACGACAAGCCATTTTACTACTACTACTACCAGAGGTACACAGAGTATAATAAGTTTGTGCAAAAGTGTCCGTCTGTCCGTCCGTATAAACAAACAGATCTCAGAGATGGTAAGAGATAGAGGTTTGACATGTAGGGAACAAAAACTTCTTATACTTGCAGGCAGATCAAGTTTATTTTCAATTTTTGACACGCACGAAAAAACATTAAATCTCCCACAGTTTTATAGATAGACCCCTGGATATAAGTTACCTCACAGGCCTCTATAATCTTTGCCTCGCCTCCCTTGTCATCCCAGATATGTGTAGAACGGGCAAGATTATCCCTGTGCTCAAACCAGGTAAGCCCCCGGAGCCTGGCATCTCATATAGGCCTATCACGCTGCTTGCCCCTGCAGTCAAAATCCTCAATGCGCTAATCCTGCCCACCCTACAAGAGGCTCTGCCGCTTGCAAACCACCAACATGGTTTTCGGAAGGGCAGAAGTACCAGTACAGCCTTATGCGAAATCACCACCACCATCTGAACTCACCCAGTCCCCACAAGCGTACTGTACTTGCTGCCCTAGACCTGTCGAAAGCTTTCGACACTGTCAGCCACTTCATGTTGCTGCAAGAAATGGAGATGACAGCGCTGCCGAACACCTTAAAGCGCTGGCTTGCAAACTTCCTCACGGGGAGGCAGGCGTATGTTGAGTTCCGGGATGGGAAATCATCATACAGGAAGTTGAAGCAGGGAGTACCGCAAGGAGGGGTACTCTCACCTCTCCTCTTCAATTTCTACATCGCCACCATTCCGCTCCCACCACCACAGCTGAAAATTGTAAGCTATGCGGATGATTGTACCATCTTAGGATCGGACAAGGACCATCACAAGTATTCCTCTACTTCTTTGCGAGCCGAAACTTATTCATATCCCCAAAAAAGCAGAATGCAGCTCTCAGGACGTTCACTGGATGTCACTCCATGACCCATTAAGACCACCTTCAAGAGGAAACTCAGGTCCTCGGAGTAAGAGCTCACTGCACTATGCTGGACAAGCAATTCCTTGCCAGCAGCCTTGTTAAAGACCATGCCAACCACATCTAGCTCAAGGTCCCCCTCCCCAGACGTACAAGCAGGCAAGATTCAGGATCTTCCTTTAGCTGGCTCAGCTGTCACAAACAAAATCCTTGAAGCCCAAGACGTCCGGGAAGAAATCCACAGGCCGCAGTTGAACGTGCCAAATAAGGACTGAAAAGCATCATTGCCTTGGATGCCGTCCACCACCCATTAGCATGGCTGAAACCATGCTACCAAGACCTCCAGAACGACCCAATCCTTCGTTGCTTGTTATACTGAGACATGTTGCCCATTTGTGAGTCACCTCTAAACTGGTTGTGCTTTTTAATTAAAGATTTTTAATGAAAAACGGTTAGGACCGCCCCACCAGCATGCTTCTTAAGTCACAGTTCCCATACATTGAGAACATACAGACGCGAAGCAAATAACAGTTGAACAGTCACCAAATTGAGTAAACAGTCACTGAACAATTAACTGAGCACGTCGCTAAGTAAGTCGCTGAACAACTCGCTCTGAACTAGTCACTGAACAACTCACTGAGCAAGAGTGACTAGACAACACTCACTGAACAAGACTCTCACTGAAA
This sequence comes from Lordiphosa collinella, assembly GCA_018904265.1. Taxonomy (NCBI): domain Eukaryota; kingdom Metazoa; phylum Arthropoda; class Insecta; order Diptera; family Drosophilidae; genus Lordiphosa; species Lordiphosa collinella. The sequence goes on from JAEIFV010000467.1 coordinate 183,220, forward strand.
AAGTCTCATTAAACAAAGAAGAACAATTGAAGAAGATCATGTTGGGACCTGTTCCGGTTTTCGAATCGATTTTCGTGCAAACATTAACATTTTGAATCCAATTGGAATAATGTTGTAAAGAAGATGAAAAATATGCCTACGGTTACTATATCTGGTATAAAAAAACTCGAATTCGTTTGAGCAACTGAAATCGATTGCTCAATGCCAAGTGAATTCAATTCGAGAGAAAATTAAGACGAGATCTAGTAACCACAGACTGTCTTGTTTCTTACATACAAATTAATACAACTTAAACGCGAAACATTGGGCGTGTTCACCAGCATAAATCGATGACCAAAAATCGACTAATTTTGTTAGATTGTGCTGGTGAACGGGCGTGATGTGCAATCATGATTGCTTATTTTCGTGATTGTGTTAGATGTAAATCCATCAAAGTATTTCTTTGTTAGATTGATTTGATTTGTGATTGTTATCGATAGCAATCAGCTGACAGCAATAAACAAAGAATTAATTTTGTAAAAATTAAAACAGTTTGGATGTTGGCAAAACGGGAGTCCTTCTCATCAGTAGGTGACCGTTTCGACATTCCAAAAAACCCTTAATGGAGTATCCAATGTCCTTAATCCAGGTGCCCACACCCGACACGCGTCCCATTCACGGTCCATTGCAGCTTTAAATACATCTCGCATGTCTGCCACACCACCGGCACCCGATTACCCAGATCTGCCCTAAAGATGACTCGCTTCACCGAGGTGTGTATGACTTGTGCCTTCTCCGGTATGGCCTGCAGCACTAACATTTGGTATACGCTGCTGCTGGAACGTATTGATCACCTCAATGGCACACGGCCAATCCTGCTGCAGCATGTGCACTATATAATCTCCCAGTGCAATGCATAGACGATGCAGCACAATCTTGGGTCCTCCCGCAAACTGTACAATGGTCTCGAGTGTTCGTGCTCTGCATCTCATCCAAATCGGTTGGGAGAGAGCTTTCCTCTGAGTCTATCATGGAGCTGCAAGAAGGCCCCCCAGTTGATTCCTTTAACCTGGCCGCATGAAACTCCTCAATGGAGAGCATCTGCAAGGCGTTCTCCTCTTCGCTTACACGTAGCCAATCTGGGACAACCAGAGACAACCAGGAATTCTCCACTTCGCTTACAAGTAGCCAATATGGGACAACCAGAGACAACCAAGTCGCCACCGAAGAGGTCGAAATTTCGCCATATCGGCGTTTTTAACGACAGTCACATCCAATGTAATGGTTTGTACTTGATGTTTTTCATATTTTAATATTTTTTTTATTTGCGGTCAAAAGTTCAAAACTTCCGCCAATAAAAAATGTCGATAATTTTGTTGGCTGCCAATTCTATCAAAAACCGTTCACCAGCAGCCAAACACTTTTCTTGTGATTGTTGATTTATGTTAGATGATTGGTGTGTGTTGGTGAACACGCCCATTAACTTTAACACGAAAATCGAGTCAAATACTGGAACAGACCCGGTTCACTTGGTTATGAACAACACAGCACTATTTGGCAGGAGCTTGATCACACACTTTACCAGGTAATGAGAATATTACACTTGGGCTTGATCGGCTTTTTTACTTATTAAATCGATAAGTCGTTGCAAGTCTTCGTCTCTTCGAGGTTCACTCTCGATTTAGAAACTGGAAAATAACACAGGGAAGCTAAGTCCAGGGAAGCTAAGTGAGGGAAGTGATTGTTGGGTTGTTTTTGTCAAAAAAATCACTCACATTCATCGATAAGTGAGCAGTTGCATTATCGTGAATTGTTTTTCCACAATTTCGGTAGGACCTTTTGTTAAGAACTTTTGGTGCACTGCGGCACGGTAATCGAACACACCTACTTATATGATTATTTTTGCCAACCATGCTCAAGGCGTGGCAAATTATTTACAACTATTTGCATATTTCAGAAGGGGCGAGATATCCTGAAGTAGCTGAGTGATCTTAGGAGCTCTGTTATGATTGGAGATTCTTAACATTCAGCTTTCTCAATTAAAATAAGAATTTCCAAGACCACCATTTTTCTTCCCCTCAGCATAATTTTACTTAATGGATTGGTTTTTATTGATTCTAAATCAAATTTTTAAAGAAAATGCACCAAATATATACGCCAATCAAGAATCTAATTTTCAGGACCCACACATTAAGGTATTTGCAAAATTTCTAATAAATACTGCGTAGTGAATGCCAAAGACCAGTAACCTAGGCAAAAATGCGAGTGGAAGGGGAAGGAACACCCACACAAACCAACCCAAATAATATCGAGCGTGTGTTTTGAATAACCTTAGAGATTGGTGGAGTGGGTTGGCAGGTTCGTTGACGTTTTCTTTCTCAACTTTAAGTCAACTCAATGTCAATGACAGTTGCTTAAAATTTGCGAAATCATTTACCTAAAAAGGTTCACTGACTCGTTTTCTGTAATTAAAAAGTCACACTTCAGTGGAGTACAAATGAGTCATGCCCCCGTGTGGAAGGGATGTTAATGTTCCCTCAGGCTTAAATTGAAATTAAATTGTAATTGAATTTCTTTTTAAAATCAAATGAGAGCTCTTCAGAATGGCCAACACGTGGAAAGCAGCGGGAAGTCACTTAGAGAGTCCCGCCGGGCGGGTGCAGATCTGTGTGTGTGAGTGTGTGTGTCCTTCCATTAAGTCTAGAACCATAAACTAAATGCGATTTTGTTATTTAAATTATGGCAAAGAAAAACTTGTAAAGTGAGAGAAAGAGAGAGGAGGCTTTGCCACACACACACACACACACAGGAAACGAGGATGACTCATTCAAGCTACAGTCGCGTCCTTTACCAAAGTACACCAACTGGCTGGAACCTATAGGCCAATTGGAGAAAGAGAAACAGGAAGCCAAAATGGTGAATCATCTTTCAAGAGGCAAAACATTTTCTCTCACACTCTCTCCCAAGCCGTTTCAAGGTTTGTTTATTCAGCACTGCGTGGAACATATAGGGTACCCCTAATGTCTATGTCTGTTTGGAATGTTGTAACTTTCGGCGCCCCGTCTGTGTGTGCGTGTAGGTACTTCAACACGCAGCGGGTCAGGCTTATTAGCAAGTATTTTCCATTTCAGTTTGAGTGACCACATGTATGGTATATGATATATGGTAGACCGCAATGAAATGCCACGCCCCGCTGCAATTTGAGCGTGCATACAATAAAAGGCTTCAAACCACAAGTTTCTATTAGTTCCTTGTTTTTCTGTTTGTACTCCTTACCCCATTTTTTGTCTTAATGTCACCGCGCGCTCACCGGAAATTTATGTTTATTGCTTGCTCGCCATTTTTACCCATCCCTCGCTTGCCTTTTGCCTATGCTGGAGAAGCATTTTTTAAGTATGTATTTTTTTCTTATTCTCCCCCTTTATTTATTCATGACATTTTGGAAGCCACTTTATGTTGCGGTTGGACCTGCGAGTGCCATTTAAGCTGCGGTTATTATAAGCGGCAAATTGGGAAACCAAGAGAAATGGGGAGGAACATGGAATTGGGAACCTTCATATTTTTATTGCTCATTTTTAAAGCATACTTTTTGGGGCAAACGGAATGCTTGAATTGGCTGAATGTGAGAGGTCATAGAATTCAAAACGAAGGCCAGTAACTTAAGGTAGCCTTTAATGAAAGCGTCTTTCAATGAGCCACAAGCCAGTGCCTAGTGAGTATTCCCAGTAATACTGCAAATATTTTGTCGTGTTTCTAATCTCTCTCGTCATAGGGAGAGTTTGGCGATAGTTTAAGGGGAGAATTAGGGGATAGTTTGGCGGCTTACACAAACAAATTACATTAGGTATCGCATTTTTATCATCCAATCGGGAAATTTGCGATTTATCAATTAGCAGACTCGAATTTCAGCAGCCCGTTTTATATTGAGTGTCCACGGAATAAAAACTTGAGAATTAGAAGTGGTGTATTTATTATGCAATATATTCCAAAATCAGGTAAAAAAGTTTTTAATATTAAAAAAGATTTTATATAAAATAAATTTAATAAGGATTAAATAATAAAGATATAAAGAAGGAGTATATGGTGGTAAAAAGAGATTATGCTCCCATGTCCATTGCATACAAGCCATCAATCGGTTGTAAGCAAAACAAATTGCTTATAAGAAATCAGTAATTTTTCTTCACTTCATTTTAATGACAGATAGTAATGTATTTAATTTATGTGTAATTTAGCTATTACATAAGGACGACTTAAAAATCAAGGATACGGTTAACGGTACCGCGTACCGATATAAATACAATTTTGTAAATATTGTAAAAAGTAAATTCTGAGATAAGTCCAAATCATTTTATTCCTTTGTAATATAAAGAAACAATGAGGGTATTCACTAGCCCTCGTAAAATGGCAAAGCGTAAAAGTGTAAATCCAAAAGTTTACGAAGCAACAACAAAACACATGAGAAAAAAATTACAACATTTAACATGCCTTGGGGTATGTTTAAAAAATTAGTCGTAAATGTGAAAAAGTGTAATGTTTTGAAGTGTATAAAATTTTCCAAAGAATCGATTAAAAATACTTAGTATCCAGCCGTTTCGAGATTTTTGTCTTAAAAATGTGCGGTCTTATTATTGTTTGTTTTGCTAATGCGCTCTCTTTTACTCTATTGATTTGTTAAATTCTTCTATTTGGCTTACCCTTGGCCTTCCGCTCAAGGCGCAGCAGACATTATTCAGTCTAATTTTCGATTTACTCGACGTGAGTTATTGGTCTGACCTGCCGCAAGACTCGCTTTCGTTGTGCTCAGCATCAGTTGTCGTTCTGATCCGCGGCAGCAATTTTCTGTCGCTTGTCGTAACAACAGGGATCAACTCGGATTCGCCTGTGTGTTAATAATTAGCTTTTATAAGCAATTGTATTTCGCCTAAGCACTGCCAGTCAGCCTGCTTAGTATTCGACTCAAATTACATCGGCCCTGTGCGGAAAATAAACAACTGTTATGAGAAAAAACATATTTCGGTTTTATATGATTTGAACAAATTTAGTGAACAATTCAACAGCTATTAAAAAAACTTAATAGCTCAACAAAATGTGTATATTGTCTTTCTTTAGACCCTTATTAAGATCTACAAGTATTTGTGTCATCCATGCGCTTCTGTTGCTATATTAAGTCAGTGGAACCTCTCTTCCTTTAAAGGGCCGGGGCTTGGCTGACTTTCCAATACAATAGCCTCGTTTGATTGTACTAGTTGCATTGCATAGGAAAAGCTATGTGAGTCGTTGCTTGCCTTTGTAGCTTCCGTTTGGCAGTGCCTTGTGGTGCAATTCAGTTTTATCAGCACTAAATATGCATTTTGGAGTGACCGAGGTACACAGAGTATAGTATATTAAGTTTGTGCAAAAGAGTCCTTCTGGCCATATGAGCAAACAGATCTTAGAGATGGTAAGAGATAGAGGTTTCAGATTCTTATACTTGCAGGAAGATCAAGTTTTTTTTTCCATTTTTGCCACGCCCCCCAAAATTGAAAAAAAAAACATCATATCTCCCACAGTTTTATAGATAGAAGGTTCGTTCCTATTTGACATATTTAGTAATCAGGATTATTTATCGATCCGCCAAAGGAATGGTAAAGACCAGATGATTGATAGTCGAGTTATAAAGAGAACAAAAAATGATGGGTGGCACCGGTCGGCTGGAAGCCAAAATGCGAAATGATACCCGAACTATTGACGATCGTTCGTTTTTCTAAGCATGTCCTTTTTTTCGTTTGTTTGAAAGCATAAAATCTGCATAGCATGCAAACGTCCCTTCTAATAGAACAGTTCCTGCTGCGTCTCGCCTCTGTACAAAAGCGAATGGAAGATTCCAACTACTTCTTAGTGGCAAAAGTTGTATACAAGATGTGCTTCTAGCATGCAGTCAAGTCCGACTGGGAAATCCTTTAGCTCACACGCACAGCAGCCAGAAGGAAGCATTTCCGACCCCAAGAGGTATAGAGATGATACAGCCCACTCTATATAACCATGTCCTTTTGTCTGTCCGTATGAACGCACAGATCTAAGAGGTGGTAAGAGATAGAGGATTGACATGTAAGGGACAGATGTTTCTTATACTTGGAGCTAAATCAAGTTTTTTCCTTTTTTTGCCAAGCCCCTCAAAGCTTTTCGGATAGAATTATCGTACATTCAAGACATTTTTAGTATTCAGGACTATTCATTGATCCGCCAAATGCTTGATAAAGATCGGATGATCGATAGTCGAGTACCGGCGATAACGGCGATGGGTAGCACTTAACACAAACTTTAGTAGGTACAGAGTATATTATAGTGAATATTATTGATATTATAATATCAATGGTGCACTCCCAATAAGTAAACTCTTTCTTATCTCTCAAAAGAAACTTTGTCCATTTCCCCGAAGTAACGCTTTCTTACCTCCCAGAAGTGTCGCAGAGTGGCGTACTTTTTCCCGAAAGGATTTGAGAATAGCAATCCGATATAACAAGAGTAAAGCGATACCTGCTGGAAAAATCGCATTCTTATCTTCGCTGGGTAAAGTTCTATGAATAAAGAACATGATGTTGGGTATAGTTCTTATCGGCGCTGGAACTTATCTCCTAGGTTTGTACAATATGCTGCCGCTCCTATTTCTTCTTCTACATCCACCTTGGATTCATATGTGTAGATGTAGATGTTACGAGTCAGATCATATGCCTGTGTCCAGTCAACTGGACTGGAAGCTGTTGTTATTTTGGTCTTAAGACTTGTGTTAGAATGTAGTCAGAGGATCCAGCTACTTTTACTTTTTTCTGAGCTGTGCGCTGCTGTTTGTGCGTGAGTATGCAGGGAATCGATTCCGAATTTGAGTTTGATCGCTTTGGCGATGAAGCTTCCCCATGAGTTGGAAGTTTATTTTTAAAATTCCTTTATTTTCCCCGTTTGTTTTATCCAATTCTCTCTTGTAATAAAAGTAATAGTAATTGCAATTGCAACAGAAATCTATTTCAGTCTGTTCAATGGTTCCTTTTTTATAGCTTTATGGCATATTCATAACACAGTCCCCGTCAATTGCTGAAACCATACCCATGACGCACACTACAGCCAAATGATGCGCAAAAAGTTGGAGTCCAAAGCACGCCCACACACACTCACACAAATCAGACACAAAGGATATGCGACTTGGATGGAAAACAGTTTCCTCCACTTCTTGACAATGCAATGCCTTTTTGCGACGCATAAAGGTGAAGGATGTGAAGGATGTTCCTCTTTAAAGGTCAAAGGTTTGTGGCTTTGGATGATGATTAACAGCAGCAGCAGATGATGATGATGATGATGCAGGAGAACCTCTTTTGACATACACACACACACATACACTTCACAACTCTGGAGAACACGTCAAATATTTGTGTAACTACCCCCAATATCTAATTTGTCACTCAAATTCAATATTTGACGTCAATTGTCGACGAGGCGCGCAAGCACACGGTCTACTTATTTGCAATGTGACAACGATATGACAGTAAATCAGGAGCGGAGTGAGGGAATATAAGGGAAGCAAAGTAATGCGAAATTTACTGTAAAAAAACTTAAAGAAAATTCAAAAAATTTATAGTATTCCTAAAAACTATAAAGAAAAAACGTAACCGAACCGCTAATTCTAGCTGATACAACAGAACCGCAAACTGAACAGGCATCCCTTCGAAAATGCTGAACCGAACCGGAAAACATACATCAAGACAATTCAAATCACTGACGAGATTTAAGACGCAAACATTCTGTCCCTTATATAAGTCCATTTCGATGCCGGATTTATGCAGCTGTCAACCATTCTAAAACATGTAATCCCGTAAATTTCCAGCAATTATTACGTCTGTCAACAGTAAACATTCCTTCTTTGGAAGTTGCTAATCGATTTGTGTGCGTATCTCATTTCCTTTGGTATGAAAACGCTTTCTAAGACAAAATGTTCAAAATTTTAAGAATTAGCTAGACCAAAAAGAGTTGATTCTACAAAAACCTGGGGTTAATTCTTCTAAAAACCAGAGCTATTACTTTATAATGTGTTCGAACCCAATAAAGCCAACTTTATGTTACATTAAATAGTATCTGACACATAGATTTATGGTTTTTCAACCTAAACATTGAATTCGTAATTAGTCCCATAGCGCAACTTAATCATTCACATTCATTGTTTTGATTTGATTATTGCCCACGGTTTCGCTTAGACACAAACATACACAAATACACACAAATATGGTAAAGAGCTGGCAGCTCAAAAAACCGAGGCAGTACTGTTCAGAAGCCGCAAGCGAGTCGAGAATGCTACCATCCACGTGGGCAGGACAGCAGTGGTCTCAAAGCGCGCTATACGGTACCTTGGTGTCATCATAGACACCAGGCTCTGCTTTCGCGAGCACTTGGAGTATGTCCAAAAGAAGTCAGCAGAGGCGTGCAGAGCATTATCGCGCATAATGCCAAACACCCGCGTCCCAAAGCAGGAGCGCAGACGACTCCTCATGGGAGTTTGCAAATCTGTTATGCTGTACGCTGCACCGGTATGGGCCCACGCTTTTACGGTCCCAAATTACTGCCGAGGAGTGGAAGTTGTCTACCGCCTAAGCGCAGTCGGGGTATGCAGTGCGTTAAGGACCATCTCGAACGAAGCAGCGCTGGTCGTAGCAGGAATGGTCCTGGCAGCGGAAGCGGCAACTGTTTATAGTGCATCGCGCGAGCGGTAACCAAGGACAGCATACCCCAAAGAGAGAGCGGCAGCTAGAGAGGACAGCCTAAGAAAGTGGCAGAGCGCTTGGGATTCGTTTGCCAAGGGCTGCTGGACGCACATGCTAGTCCCTACGATTAAGCCGTAGGTTGAGAGACAACATGGAGAGGTAAATTTCTACCTCACCCAGCTACTGAGCGGTCAAGGATGCTTCAGGAGCTATCTCCTTTGGTTCGGGCACGACAGTAGCCCCGAGTGTACTTGGTGTAGCGGTGGCATCGTGGAGGACGCACAACACGTCCTATTTGAATGTGGACGCTTTGAGGAACAGAGGCGGACACTGTGGGACATCCCGGGTAAGTAAGTTATCACAAATAACTTCTTCGAACTGATGGCTTCAAGCGGAAGGTTCTGGGACGCTACTTGCACTTTTGCAGCCGGTGCACTTATTGAACTGCGCAGATTGGAGCGACTGAGGCGGGCATAATTATCTATAATGCGGATGGGGCCCCTGCGAAGCATTGCCGTGCGGTCGTGCAGCAGGGGCACGCATCTAATTTATATAAATAAAACCGTCCCTTTTATGTGTTAGTTAGTCTTAGTTGGATAAATAAACATGGAATATAAAAAATAAAAACACATATTGTAACTTCGTATGCGGCACCGTCTATGCTGATTGCATTCTCTCGTCTTATTGTATTTGCATAAGCCACCGCGGCTAACTGTAACGCGCTCTCCTACTTTCAATCGCGTTTCCTTTTCTCGCTTGCATTTGGGCATCGGCAGCAGCATTTTCCTGCCCACATGCATTTTAGTCGCTTATTTTATCTTGAAGCGAACGCATTGTTATGTTGCTAATTGGAAGTTTTTGAAGACAGTCGGTAGTTCAGTCAAACGAGCGGACATTTGGTGCCGTCTCCCACGCAATCACCCTTTCGTTGTCTCGTTTCGCAGAGGACTCTGTCCCAACTTTCGCTTACTTTCGGATTAAACTTAACCCTAAAATTCTTTGAAAATTATGGTTTTTTTTTTTACTATTCCTTGCAAATAAACTAGCAGAAGGCTTGAATAGATAAGGCTAAAATAGATATATGCCAACGTAAGGGACGTTTCCATTAAAAACAAACAAGTTTTTTCACAAGAACTAGTTTTTCGACGGATCGTTTCTATGATTAATTTCTGTTTTGATTAATAAAAACATTTTTTTCTGTTGTATTTAAAATATTAATACAAGCCAATTTTGAGGACATTTCCGTTGAAAACCTAAAAGTTTTTCTAACTAAGACTACTTTTCTGACTCTACTTTTTATTGACAGCTTTACTATATAGATGTCAGATTTCGACCAAATTTGGTGGAATCTGAAAAAGATATGCAAAAGACTTTCTCATTTCTGAATGTTAGACTTAAGATTGGGCTTAGAAGGTTAAAATACGACGGAATTAGGGGCGATGCTTGAACAAAAAGAAGTTTTCAACACAATTTTGGATTTGTTGCAACTTTACAAGTCTGAAAATATGACTTTCCCAACAGATTTAAGGGTAAGTCGCGACGACATACTCAAGGAAAGGTCTTAAGAGTTGAGATAGAGTAAAATTAAAGGGCGATTTAAGAACATAAAGAGTTTTTGAAACGTTTTACGGACTGCCTTACCTTTGAAAGTTTGGAAAAAATAACTTTCAGCGCAGATTTAAGGGAATAATTTACTACAAAAGTGTTTTAAGGCTTGGGACTCGGTGAAATTAAGGACAATCCTTGAACAGAAACTCGATTTTGCCACTTACTGCCTTACCTTCGAAAGTCCAGAAAAATAGCTTTCGAAACAGATTTAAGTAAAACTTGGGACGTTATTCTTAAGTACGGGCTTTAGGGCTAGAGATTTGTCGAAATTGAGTGCGATTTTTATGCTTGCCGTAATTTTAAAAGTACGGAAAATTACTTTCCGCGCAGATTTTGGAAAATATCGGCTCGTGATACTTTAGGGAGGGCCTTAAGTATTGAGATTTAACAGAAAATTTGACCAATCCAAGAGCATAAATTGACTTTTTTAAGTTTTCCTACCTTCGGAAATTCGAAAAAAAAATCTTTTTCACGCAGATTTAAGGAAAAATTTGGGTTTTTTGCGGAAACGGAAACAGGCCTTCAATAAATATGCAATAAATTGAGAATGAACCGCTGTAGCGAATCTAAACCGCTGTTCAGTTGGCTTCAAAAACCATGTAATAAACCGAACCTGCGAATTTAAAACTGTGTAAATCACTGAACCGAAACAGTTCTTATTTCCGATTGGTATGTAACCCTGATAACAATTTTAGCCCTTTGCACTGACTAATAAGAAAATTCTAGCAACTTGTAACCAAACCAATCGAATGAATGAATCACAAATCATTTTGGGCAGAAAATAACCCTCTAACCGCCCCTGCGTCCAGAGATAGGGACAAGTGTGTGTGTGGGCAGTGGGCCTGTCGGCCTGGCACTTTGACTGCTAAGAGAGGGACCTGATGACAGGTTGCACCATATGCTTAAAGCAATTTGCAAAATAAAACCAAACCAGAATTGACTTTATTTTTAGTTCCAATTAGGGGAGGGGGAGAGTCCGCCCACGCTGGCCAACAGCTGCTGCTGCCAACAACAACAACAGCAACAGGATCAAAGTGCCTGGGGATGCGACTATGCCTGGTGCGCAGGTCGAAGATTGAGACACAAATTATTGATTTTTCGCACAATTTCTTGAATACAGCGAAGACACAAAATTTGTTAAGGACTCCAAATTAACCACTTAAGACATAAAACGGAAATAATTTAACTATTAAACTCACCTTTAAGGGGTGGAGGGAACACTTCCTTCTGTAAAAGGACTAGCCTGTTTGGAGCAATCAACTCTCACAGTAATTTATTGCACTCTTTTGTAATTTTTTGATATTGCTTTGTTATTGCACTTGCACCCGCACTTCAGTTTTGTTGTTGTTGTTGATTTTGCCTTTTTACTTGCAATTTCAATTCACTGCCCATCTCACGCGACTCAGCCAGCGGTTGTTGGCCATTTGTTCAGACTCGTCTTTCGTTTGCTATCCATTTGGGTGACGCGTGCTGGAAAATTGTTTGCAGCTGCGCACACACGCGAGGAAAAGCGAGTTTTTCCGCCCCACCAAAAACACTCCCACTTCGCTTTGTTTGTTTTTGTTTGCAAACAGCTGATTGGCTGGGCTACAGTGGGACCGTAGCAACTATTTCTAAAAAATACCAAAGAAAGACCGCTATTTTGATAAACTGCTATTAGAGATGGGACACATTTTAAGTAGCTCTGATTTGTGAAGAGTCACAGTTTAGCAATCACCAATATAGCTTGAAGGTTTCCTGATATATTTAAATCTTTTTTTTGGTTGGCCAATGTAAAGTTTATCTGTACATCATACAAGTAAGTAAACAATACATGCCAAGATTAAATTTATTGCGCCTAAACTGCTATGGCTCTCCAATTAGACAAAATCTGTATTAAGGTCTACATTTTTTCAAAAATAACAACCAAATTCCAACCCAAAACCAATTCTCGGTGTCCTAGAAACCTCTCGTTTTTTGTTATGAGATTTTGGCAAACCAACCAATACACTAATCAGCCAATTCACAAACCAACCAAAAGCGACTTCACGAACCTACGCAGTTTAGCACTGTTTTTGTAGTAGGACCATAATCTTATACACACACCTTTTAACTAGACTTTCGAACTAGAAGTTCTGAAAGCGATTTGCAAACCAACCGAAGTCAAAATCTCTAGAGATTTCCAGGACACCCCTATTGAGAAATTTATAGACAATTTTTTTCAAATATCCAATAGTATTAGAGACAAAGGCAAGAATCATATCCATTCAAGAATAAGCACTTATGCTGCCTTTGCACTTATCATATATCTCTAAATAGTCGGTTGTCAAAATTCTCTAAAGAAAAACTCATCAAATAAAACCTGTTCTATTTCATCAAAGAAGGCTAAGCTTACTAGATATTTTGAGATATTTTATTTGCTATTACACTATCGTCAGAGAATCTCTTAAGAGATATAAGACAAGTGTAAAGGAAGCTTTAGCTTTAGTTAAATATCGCGTGATTCACATTTATCAAATTCACTTGACAACCCTGAAACAACGGACATATCTAAAAATCACTCGACAACCCTACCACTAAGCAGAGACGTAAGAATTAATTGTCTTTCGTTTAAAAAACAAAAGGAAATTTTAGTTGTAATTTGCAGTTCAGCTGTACATACGTAAATTGAGATTTCAAAATGTTTGCCGTACGTAACCTGACCAAAGCTGCTGCTCGGTAAGTACAACTACAACTAAAAATCAATGCCGGCCGCTGCCTGGGCGGCGATTACATAAAAAGCAACAACAAACTGCAATGGCGACCCTAAAACCCCCAACCCCAACAAACCCCAAAAATCCCCCCCCATATAACCCCACCCCCCAACACCCCCCGGAACAACCCCACACCATAAGGGACCCACATCCTCATATTCTGCCACATCAATCCACATATTCTGGAAACTGGAGAGTGAGGCCAATACTGAACCACCCGACCACACCGAAAAGCGTCTCTCTGGACTTGCGTTGATCTTAATCCTTATCGTTGAAGGCGACATGGCAGTCAAATCTTGTTTCATACGTTGCTCTATGTTCCGAAACATGGTGGTGCCACCTGAAAGCACTATATTCCCATACATTTCCTTACGCAAATCCATATCACACTTCTGTATGGACTGAAAAGTGGCCTCATGCAGCCCCAGTATCTCCTGACCCAGAAAATTTGGCCTGAATAGAGCCTCTGGGCAACGAAAACGTTCAGTGCCCAAATGTATGAGCTGGCCATCGGGCAGTTCATAGACATCTTCCGACTCCGACTCATCCACTGGCAAATCCTGTTCAATTTTTGCCTGCTCATGGGCCATTTCCTGGTCATAGTTCATGGACACATAGCAGAGCTTCTCTTTGATATCCCTTACTATCTCCAACTCGGCGCTGGTACTCAAATTGTGACCCCGTTCCATGAGCAACTTGCTTAAATACTCTGTCATATCACGTCCAGCCAAGTCCAAGCGCATGCAGGCATGCGGCAGAGCATATCCCTCATATATAGGTACCGTGTGCGTCACACCATCCCCCGAGTCCACCACTATGCCTATGGTGCGTCCTGTGGCATACAGCGAAAGTACCGCCTGTATGGCCACATAAAGAGCAGGCACCCGGAATGTCTCAAACATAATCTCTGTCATCTTCTCGCGATTTTTTTTCGGATTGAGGGGCGCTTCTGTGAGTAACACTGGGTAAGTGGGAGACTCCGCACGCAGCTGCTCAAAGGTGTGCTCCCAAATCTTCTCCATATCCTCCCAATTAGTTACCACACCATGTTCTATGGGATACTTAAGGCTAAGTATACCCCGTTTTTTGGCAGCCTCCTCACCAATCACACAGTCTTCTATACGGGACTCCAGCAAAACATTCATATGACGCGGTCTTCCCACTATGGAGGGAAATACCACACGAGGTGTCTTCTCGCCAGAGAAACCGGCCTTGCATATACCCGAGCCGTTGTCAATAACAATGCCCGTGTTTGTTAGCTCCTCTTCCTCGCTACTCATCTTGGCGGCGCTAAAAGCTGAGGGAGGGGTCCAATCTTTGGCATAAAGAGCAGCTTATAAACAGATGGTAACTTACGATAATTAAGAGATTTGAATAGAATTTGCTGTGCCTTCTGACTTGTGATGTAGATGTTGATTTGAGAAGGTATAAAAAATCTGGACATATTTTTGATAGTGTCTTTTGTATGTGTGAAGTGTGCAGGTGGTGATTGAGGTATATATATTTGAGTGTAGCAAAATAGATTGATATATAACTAAGCGATTCCTATATGTGTGTATATCAGAATAACAATTGTATAATATCTTCTTTTATTTCTTTTTGTTTTATCGTTTTCATTGCTTTTCCTTTTTATGGTTTTCAGCTCCTTTAATATGAAATGGATATTGTAATATTTAATATTAAATGGATATTACTTAATACCTAGTCCTAATGGATACCGAAATCATTCAATAGATCATCAACAACTATCCTTTTTGCTCTGTGTACATAGTATGCAAAACGCTAGGGGAAAAGGCCTTCCACCGGTTCGGTTCACTCTTCGAATATTCAAACTGTTGTTCTTTTTTAAATGGTTCTTCTAGCTGATTAAGCCGCGTATCATATGGATATTGAAGCGAAAACTCATCTAAACGAGTAGAACACATTCCAAGCAATCCTAAATATAAAGCACATCGTTATATTGATTTCACGAATGTGATTGAGTTAATTTGCTCTTTATCTCTTAGGTTTTCTGATATTATAACTGGAGATCTTAATATCCACATGCTGAAGGAATGACATTTGTTGTCCGAAAAGTTAGGTTTTCTTGATACTTATTATTATTTTAAGACTTGCCGAACTCTTCTTCGATCAGAAAATCTTAAGAAAGCAGTTACAAAAATGTGCCGGCAATTATTAACTTTGAATGAATTCTGTATTATAAGCTCTGCACATACAAAGGAGTTATATCAGACTCGGTTTAAAATTTTCCAGTGATTTCTACTCAACTTGGTAGACTTGTCGCACACTAGTTCTGAAGTCTTCTGCAGAATCCAGTAATTTGTTATTAAAGTGTTTAGAAAAACATTCTCAAATTCTAAATTTTATCCCAATTATTACATCTGTATTTTTTGGATCCAACAAACCAAATATATTTGACCTAAGAACAAAAACAACTTGCAAAGAAACATATTGCAATGATGAATGAATATGATAATGAAAAAGTCACATATATAAAATTGGCAAACGACTTTATTGCAACTTTTGACATAATTTTCAGACTGTCTCAAAATTCTGTTTTAAAGTTTTTGGAAAACTATCATTGTAAAGAACTTAAAAAGGTCGCATTGGTTTTATGTATTAGCTTTTCCTGCCACACAAGTATCAGTCGAGCGCGCTTTATCTAAGGTTTGTATTTCTGGAGCCCACATCGGGGTCCGTCTTCAGGGGGGCTAACAAAGAACAATTGAACAAATATTTTACAAGCTTTTCCATTAAATTACTTTAACAAAATTAAAAACCTATACATACATTTATACGGGAAAAGCAAAAGCGCCCCAACGAGATTTATTTTTAAAACAGATATATTATTTTTTTTTTTTTTTTATAAAAGTATATTTATGTTTTTTTTGTTCTTTTTTTAGTTAAGCCTAATGTTTGTTGTGTGTTAATGATGTGAAGCATCTCAAGAGGAAACGCTTGCTATAATGTCGGCTGTGAACCCGAACCCAACGAGTTTGGTTCTTACCCCGGAGTGAACCCCGAGGGAGGGAGGGAAGTGCGCGGTGTCAAAATCGGAGAGCTCGAGCAACAAAGAACCGGTACAATAAATAATACGACTTAGAAGCCGCGGTAAACACCTTGAGGTGTGGTGGTGTTGGCTGAGCGGTGGTGTCAATGAGTGCAGGCTTTTGAAATTCCTGGAGTTCGAGCCCCAGTCAAGGTAAGTACAAAAAAAAATAAAATAAAAAAAAAGTTTAATTAATCACAACAAAAGGAAGATGAGTCGCCGGTACTGTGCTACCACCACTCCCCCCATTACCACCGACAGATTACTGCCCCTCCCCCTCGAGCACTATACCTCCACCCGATCAATACACCATCGACCACTACCACCACCTGTCATTTTATGCTTGCAAACCAAGAAGATCTCTTCTTGGAATCGAGACCTTGTTTTTGCTTGCAACCAAGAAGATTTGTTTCTGATATCTAGAAGACAAATTCTAAACCAAGAATACCTTCTCGAAATTCTTTCTGGATTTCAGTATTTTTATACCCGCAGAGGGTAATATAAAATTGTCCGGATGTTTGTAACGCATAGAAGGAAGCATCTCCGACCACATAAAGTATATATATTCTTGATCAGCACGACGAGCTGAGTTGATTTAGCCTTGTCCGTTTGTCCGTCTGTTTCTATGCTATCTCCTCCGTCAGTTTTAAAGTTATCCTCACCAAACTTTGCACAAAGTTCTTTTATGACTACACATATAGCTGTCAAAGGAACGATCGGACGAAAAAGTAGTCTTAAAGAGAAAAACTTTTTTGTTTTTAATGGAAACGACTCCAAAGTACGTATTTCCTAGTTTACTATCCCTTCCCATCATTTCACCAAGTTTGCTCGAAATCGGATGACTATATCATATAGCTGCCATAGGAACGATTGGTCGAAAAAATAGTTCTAGTGAGAAAACTTTTGTTTTTAACGAAAACTTCCTTATCATTGGAACATAATTATAATTTAATACTGCAAAGTTTGGTCGAAAATCGGATGACTATAGCATATAGCTCCCATAGGAACGATCGGTCGAAAAACCAGTTCGAGTGAGGAAAACTTTTTGTTTTTTAATGAAAACGTCCTTTTTATTGGCATACACTTATTTTATATACTTTGGACACATTTCTACAAAGTTTTATCAAAATCGGATGACTATAAGCATATAGCTGCAGTAAGAATGATCGGTCGAAAAAGAAGTTCAAGTGAGAAAAACTTTTTGTCCTAAATGACATCGCCTCCAATTTTCGCAATTAACAGTGTATTATGTTTTTCCATGATTTCCCAACTTTAATCGAAATCAGACATCTTTATAGTATAGATCCCATAGAAAAGTAACTTTTGGGTTTTCAATAAGTACAAAACTTCGGCCGAGCTGAAGTTAACTTACCCTATATTTTTTCTTGATCCAAGAATATTCGTTTTTACCGTACTTTCATTAAATATTCTCGATATCAAGAACGATATTCTTGAACACTCGATACCACTGAAGCGAAAGTATGTTATCAAAGGATACCAATTCAAAATCGCATAAAAAAAGTGGAAGAGTTGAAAACTCCTGAGCATTATCATCGTTTCAAAACACTTAGAAATCAAGTCAATAAAATGATTTATACTGCAAAGAGTAACCACTACCTGCACCCTCCAGAAGCGCAACGCTACCAATCAAAAAAATCGAGGGGAGCTGAAAAATTGGGGTATTGGAAAGACAATTTCGTCAAACAATACACAGCTGATGTAAATAAGCTAAACCTGGGTTTGTGCAATCGAACGCACCTGAATCTATTAATAATCCTTATCTAGATGTTGTAAATAATACCTGGTTAGTAGCTTTAGTTTAATGTGTGTGAACCCCATGTGATGTTCTGAAGCGTCCTTAAATTTAATCGAATGCTGTTGGGGTTGGACGATATTCATCCTAAACATTCTTTAAGCTCATATTACCAAAATCATTAACCATGTAACATATATCTGCAACACTGCATTTTATGACTTCAACTTTCTATTACCCAAGGCAAATGACGAATATAGATCAATATTCATACTTCCTTTCATGTCCAAAGTATTTGAGCATCAAATGTTACAGCAAATTAGTAAATTCTTTTTCTATTGCTTCGCAGCGTTAGTTGCTGGAATTTGGTTGGTGTTTTTAAAGATTTAATATATATGAAGCATCTTTGGACAAATAAACATTCAGATGTTTAGTATCCTAATTCCAAAGTTATTAAGCGTTTTCCTTTTTGCTCGAAAGAAAACCACAATATAAAGCACAATTCTTCGATACAAAAACCTTTCATTAACTTCCCTTGAAAAAAGTTCCCAGGCTACCAGTTTACCAAATTATCCAACTATGGGTATTGTAGTATGAGCAACTCCTCCACTTTGGGATTTTTTTTTGTTGGGCTATGCTTCATTGCATACATACGAAATTAGCGACTAAGGCGACATCAACTTAGAGACATCTCAACAGACGACTACAACTCATGAGTTGGTTTTTCGCGTTTCATGATACAATGGTACCTCCACCTCCTCCTCTTCCTTCACCTCCTCGATGTTCATGTCCCTTTTTAATTTATAGCCTCACGAATTTGAATTTATTTATGTACTTTTTAAACTGATATATAAATTTAAGCTAAACATGTGGCAACCCAAATGGAAATAATTTTCAAAATTGCAGTAGCTCTGCCTCAAAACGCCGCCCGCTGGCAAAGTGAAGTGATAAGTTTACGCAACCTTGGAGGCGTTCAGCAACCGAAAACAGTCACCGCAACACCGCACTTTTCAAATCCCTTCCACAGTGGAGGCGCTGCTGTCAGTTGGATTCAGCCTCACCTGGTTGCGAATTGGAGCAGTCACAGTAAACGCAGGAAGGAAGTTTATTGAACTTTACACTTCAAAATTGAAAAGCAGAATTCATATATTCATCATCGATGCGTTTAGAAGGGCTAATGCAGCTGCATACCAATCCGTGTTTTTAGGGGGAAGCACGCGCTGCAGTCGTGTGGATCCGTGATCAAATCAAGTGGAGTGCCTCAAGTGCAGCTGACTGACTGACTCAAATGATGACGATGATGATGATGATGATGGGGATGATTATGATTATGTTGAAGGTAAATCGTTGCATTTGGTGGCTTTTGTCTGCTGTTGCTGTTCTGCTGCACGTGTGATGAAGAGTCGCCGACTGGCGCCGACTGGAAGGAAGTTAAGGTTACTGGGATTTCGCAAGCTTCAAACTACGACTTCGTCTCATTTGTATGCGTCACTTGGGCTTAATAAATTCGCAATTAATTAAAATATAAAGTACTCGAATTGTCATCACCATAATATAATGCTAATGATAAGTATTTTTGAGATGAATATTTTGTATGAATTTTTTTTTTTTTGGTTTTGAGATATGTGAGAATGACATTGAGGCAGGCTTAAGCGTTTTGCAAAACGGTGATTCGGGTGCAAATTCTTGTAGTAAATATCTTTCTACAATTATGCTATTTGCGACTATAAAAACTTTTGTTTAATAAAATTATAGGCTTAGGTTTTTTGGAAGAGAAAGGCTAGCCTGAACCGGAGTAGATTGATTTCATTGAACGAACCTAGCTAAGAGTTGTGTTTAATTGATACGGGTTCGGCTATGATCTCGGTTCATTAACTGAAACTCATAAATTTGTGAAATACCAACCTAGACCACCAATATTTGGGATTCCTTTGTTTAAGCCGGGTATTAAGATTCAGAGATAAGGACCAATTCGCGTTTTGCAATATAGCGGCCGTTCCCAATGCCACCAAATGCCACATATTTTAACTTAAGCCTTTTAGACAGTCCCCTAGCACATATCGAAAATCTGGCTGGTCTATTTTTCATGTATGAATATGCCCTTTTTTTGCCTAACTTGACTGGACTATATAGTTGGCAGCTCTAGTCAACTGCAATTTGATCAGTTCTTTGCCAACACTTCGATATTCTCATTAAATGGGCAGCACCATGTATCGACAATTCTGCAAGTAAACTTCATTTGTTAACTAAAACTAAGTTGGCAGCTCCATTTGATCATTTTCTTCCTACATTTTAATATGCTCATTAAGTTGGCAACTCTATTTATTAACCACTGAACTTGCGCATACTTTGATATTCTTATAAAGTCGGCAACTCCATGTATTAATAACTGAGTTGGTTTAGATCACTTCTTAACAAAAATTAAGTTGACTGCTCTATTTCACAGCAAATTGCTATTTTCTTTCTCTATATTTTAGTTTTCTCTTTAAGTTGGCAGCTCCAATTGCCAACATTGAATTTAGGAGCTATTCAAAACATAAATGTACTGATAAGTTGGCTACCCTAGGAACCAGTAAATGGTTCGTTTATCTGAATGTATTGACCAGATTAGTAAAGATAAGAAGGGTTATGTTGCTTTTGATGTAGCATTATTGTGTGTCCAGTGATCGATAAGCTGTTTTACAAAACAGACGTAAGTTTAAGAACTAATTGTTTTAAAATTTGTTGCCCTATTGAACAATAAATCGATTGTGGCTTATCTAACCAAAAGTTGTGAATCTTTGTATGTACGAATGAAAGCTACTCCAAGCTTCATACACAAAAAATGTTTCGGAGGGGCTAAATCTAAATCTATACTCTAGGAAAAAACCAGTTTCTTTAAGTAACGAGAAGTTAAGTAAAGTTTTCATACAACAATGTTGGAGGGAAAGCAGAAGTAAAATTTACTTCAACATTCTTGTATGAAAATTTTACTTTACTTCTCATTACTTCACAACAAGATATAAATCTATAATAATTACGATTTTATTTGGCAGCTTGACATAGAAATATTATTTCGCCTTTCCGATCATTGATTAGTAGCCAGTTAAAAAAACTCGTGGTCATATCTCATCACATGTAAGCGGTGCGGTTCGGTAGTCAAAACCAGCTTTAAAGTCTAAGGTTCGGTTTGCAGACTGATTTCTGTACTTATCGAAAAGATTTATAATAGTTGAATAAAATTTACTATTTTAATCAGGGATAAGTATCGAAACTGACGGAAAAGATAGCATAGAAACAGACAGACGGACGGACAGGGCTAAATCAACTCAGCTCGTCGTGCTGAACAAGAATATATATACTTTATGTGGTCGGAGATACTTCCTTCAATGCGTTACAAACATCCGCACAATTTTATAATACCCTCTGCAAGGGTATAAAAAGGGGCCGGCACGTCGGTATCTACTGTGCATAGATAAACTCTCAAAGGCAGCGCTGCCTCACACAGACAGTATAAGCTCATCGTAGAGCAAAGAGAAAAAGGTTTTGTGCTGCTCTCAACTTCAATCATCACTGAGAGTCATAGAGAGACAGGCATACTGATGATGCGCACCAATACCAATGCCAAAATGTGATTGTATACTTTGACGGCCACTGCTCTAAAACAGTGGTGTCCAAACTCACACAATGAAAGCGTTGCGCTTGTGTGCGAAGCAGCGAAACACGAAGGCAATGTGACGTTTTACTGCTTTGCACTGAAAAAAAAATGCGTGCGATTCAAACATAAAACAAATTAAATTTTTAAATCTCTCTCCCTCCCCTTTATTTCATTATAACCCCCGTGGCAAAGTTGGTAGTGCTTTTTAATAACATCAAAAGTAAAGCGACATGCAACGTAATGGCACAATAAACATTGAGCGTTACCATCCATATTCTCAATAAAAAATAATTCATTTTTCCAATTGAGATCAAACATTTTTTTCGGTGTAGTGTAAAAATCATACGCTTTATGGTCTTTCCTCATTGAATGCAGCATAGCAACTGACCGTCCGAACAGCCGAACACATGAGTCGTAAGAGCAAATGCTGCCGAGCGTTCTATTTATAGAATACACATATTCTCTCTCCTCTACTCGCTATATATTGACACTGCGACGCCGGCAGAATTTGGCTTGCAAACCACGCGTGGCCGCCTTTTCAAATTTTGGACATCGCTGCTCTAAAACCAGCTCCGTCGGATTGCTGATCAATTGATTTTTTCAAGGATGCTCACAGCCTATGCGCACAGCACTCATTAGTAGTTGATTTGCTCACAGCGTAAGAACGCCTAGAACCAAAACAACATTCTTATCGGAAATAATTTTTGCTTGACATTCTAGCATGTGTGAGGAACTGTCTTCCAACTTGTCAACTCCGTAAAATACATAAACGGTACAAAATGTGAAGCAGTCTCTACATTTTAACTTTAACTGTAAAGGCTCAGTTGGAGTTGTCAAGTAAAATTTTCATTTTTTTCAAACTTTTTGTATGAAAATTTACTTTTCATTACTTCAACGAAACCAAAGTTTTCGTTGCTCGATGATGGGGAATTTAGTGTATTTCCTGTAAATTAGGAAGTCGAAAAACTACCCGGTTTTGTACTCCCAATAGCTATAGCCTCGTTAGTTAGCGCTGACTCTGTAGTCAACTTTTGTCATTCAACTAGTAGGTCATATTTGTATTACCTTACGTATGAAGGCTGTCGAACTTCCCATGAATAAGAAAACTTTTGAACTGTTTTCAATTCTGAATGCATTCAACCGAAACAGAACCTTTAACCGAAACGTTCATTTTGTACCCCAGCCGAAATTCATTTCGTGATTAATCCCTGACTGTACTTATTCAAAATAAATAAAAAGTCAAGTCTATGAAATAAGATAAGGTATCCTCTACCTTCCATAAGCATAAATATGAGATGTGAATAACGAAATTGGAAATCTTGACTTTCGCTTTAATAGTGGAATTTTAATAGCTTAATATGTCGATTTTTATATGCTTTTTAGAACACATCTTTAGTTGATAGTGCACACATTTTGAACTTCTTATTTGAACCTTATTTTTTGAACCTTTTTCTTAACAGAGGGGGGTTCACTTCGGGTTAATGGTTAGGTATGGTATGGTAGAGCAATAATATAAAAGGTGCGGTTCATGTTCCGGTTCCAAAAACTCAGTTCGATTTAGAAACGGTTGGATTAACTTCGTTCATAAGAGTCGTAAAAAGATTTGTGTGATTGTATGTAAACTGCTAAATCAATATTCACGAAATGTTCACAGTATGTTTATGTCGATCAGAAAAGAGTCATAGTCTGCAAACCGGTTCGAGATAGGTGAAAAGTTGTTCAGAGCCATATCTTTGAAGTTATTTAAGCAAAGAACTTAAAGTTTGGTCTGAAGTTGAATATTTTACATGTTCAGACCTGTTTTCGAACCGGTTCAACAGTGGTGCAGAGCTATATTTCAGAAGTAGTTTAAGTTATGCATTTATCATTTAATAGAATTATTTGATTATTTCTGTAGATTGATTTAAAAGAGGTTATTATTATTTATCAACACACGCTACTCCATGTTTGGAAAACCACCGATAAAAGCCCTCTCAAACCAAAACTAAAAATACACACGTAACCAGCCCCAGACAACCCGCGGCCGCCGACAGGACCCCGCGAAACCCACCACAACGAAACTCCAGGAACAACCCCACCCCAGAAGTTACAGGAAACGCGACACTACTGAAACTAAAATAAAAACAATTTTAATGAGACATCAGAACGCCCACCGCCCCCACTGTTCACTCTCATAACAATTTGCCCAAATCACATCGTCATAGAATCAAAAACGAGGATTTACTACCAAAATCTTAATAAATTTGTTTTCCAACTTGATTGTAAAAATCACACCAAATATGAATATTAACTTTTTTTTACCGATTATTAAGAAAAGTACTAAAATGTTATAAAGAACCTTTATTCAGCGTCTATAATTACGATTACTAAAATGGAATGTACATGCTGAATTATCGATATATGTAATGAAAAGTAATGAACTACGGGAAGTTTGAACATTAGAGTTGATATTTCACCGATTTTAAAAGCCGGTATAGAACCTCCTAAATAAGCAAATCTTTGGTAAATTTAAATGGATTCGCATGTCACATTTGAAGCCCTTTTAGACTACTTCCACCGCAATGTGGTTGAATTTATCCACATTTTCCAGCGTACCCTCTAACCTCCACCCACTAAATGGTATTACCTGTTGCTCGTATACGTCAAGACAAATTAAGCGCAATGGGGCTGAAAATTGAGTTGACTAAAAATAGTTTACTCAGCTGACGTAAGGATACTGAGATACTGCGCAGCTGCCGTAAGGGTTGTCAGGATGTAGAAATTTTTCAAGGCAATGTACAAAGTATTAGTGTACCTACCGCTTGATAACCCTAGTTGTCAACAGGTTATCAGCCTGGCAGGCATCTAAACCTTACCTCAACCTTTCATTATCCTCAGCTGCTCTTAGCTAACAGAATGGAAGGACTAAATCGACTGCGTTTACTGTGCCTTGGTGGACTGGTTGTCTCGATGTACTCTCTGTATGTAAAGCATCAACTGGACCACAATGAAAACTACAAGGCCATGTGTGATCTGGCCGAGAGCATAAGCTGCACGGCTGTTTTCAAGTCGGAGTAAGTATCTAGCTTAGTTTATTCAATAAGTTAATAATTGACTCTCCTACTGTAGCTATGGACGTGGCTTTGGTCTTACTCAAAAGCTGTTTGGCTCTGACTCACCCCATCTTAATCCGTCCAATGGAGCCATGGGCTGTGTTTTCTATGTGCTATTCCTGGCCAGTTGTAAGTTTTGTAAACTTTTAATCATTTCCATTTCGACTCAATCACTTCTATTCTCAGCCTTCTTTGAAAAACGTTGGCTCTGCTTGCTGCAACTGTTGGTGGCTGTTGCTACATTTCTTCTCTGCTGCTATTTGGGTGGACTTTTACTCTTTGTCCTGGAGGATTTGTGTGTGGTCTGTGTGCTCATCTATATCGTACATTTTTTAATGCTGATAGAGGTCTATAAACGTTATAAGCGATTATATCTTAGCAAACAGGCCATCGAGTGAAATGAAATAAAATAAAAAAACCTCTTGAAGATTAAGTGCTGAAGATGAGCTACCAAGTGAATTATGTTGGGTTATTGGAGGGGTTAAGCCAGCAACGTGACTTATATTAATATTACGCCTCGTTAAGCAAAACTGCTCGCTTTTGACCCGCACGTTTGAAAACGATTGGCTGAAGAGAAGACTTGGAATGAGCCTCCCATGGCCAGGCACGTACTAGTGGAGCAATTAATTCTGCAGCTTCCATTTGATTTGTGAGGTAGGCGAATGGCGTTTGGCGCTATTTACTCAAAGGTAGGCGGATGTACAAGTCACAGGCATAAGTGAAAATTGAGTGCAAATTAATTTGCCATCAAGTTTTTGACGATCAGCAAAGGGTTTTAAATAAAGTACTATGGAGCTATTTTTATTTAAGTTTAGCATATCAGAAGGGGAAGTTTGATTGATTCTATGGCCTGTTCTGATAAAAATACAGGATTGGATTTCCTGCGGGATTAAAATCATTTGTTGAGAACCATTAAGCCAGGGAATAACACTAAGTAGGTTCTGCTATGAGGGGTACTATATATATGTCGGTAACTGGAACTACTAATGTCAATAGTTAAAATCTGGGAATACCAAAATAAAGTTAGACTTTTTTACGCATAAACGGTTTCATAAGATTGTGATGCGCTTTTTGTGTTGTTTACAATGAGTTGCAATTTGGCCTCAAACTATTCACAACTTTCGACGTGGATTATCTCAACAATAGAGATAAGCTCAGTTATTTGTATCTCGATAAAGCACCATCAGAAACCACAATCTTCAGCAATGTCATCAGCAATTTTTGCGCTAAGGCTTGGAAAAGGATCATACAGGTACATTTTATCAATCAAATTAATCAACCCAAGCAAAATTGTCTTATAAATTCAATGAAAATTGAATCGCCACTTTATTCCTGAGTATCTTCCTTCTCATGTGTATCCATCTTTGGCTTAATGATCTCTCAACTCTATAAGTTCCTCATGAACTGGTTAACATCATTGATCGTATAGTTTTCCAATCCTACACCAATAGCCAAAGCAAAAATTTGATCCGAAACAGAAGATAAGTCATCAATCTGTGAAGATAAAGGGTATTTTACGCTTTCAGGCCATAATTTCTTCCAGAACTTGTTCAATGATTCTGAAAAAAGTTCCATCCACGATTGATCGATAACACGGAGTGACAAAAAAAATTCAAAACAAAACTTCTGGGATGGGACATAGCGTAGGTTGTAGATATAGTTGAGTAGATTTTTGTGGCATACTAGAATTTTTTGGTGCACATCGAAATTTTGAATAACGGTAAAAAACCCGTTTTTCGCTCATGCATTCGCTTATAAGACCATAGCTTCGTCATATATCCAATGATATTCATTTTCTTACCGGTTTTGGGCAAGAAGAAATTTAGGTCTTTAAACATACCATATTTGACATTACAGGTTTCATTTCTTATCTTGGAGTATTTGCTAGGTAAACCAATTCTGTTTGCTCTTTTTTTTACAATTCTTTTGGTGACGTTTTTGAACACTATTTGGTTAAAACCCACTTAAATTTGTTTTATTTAAAAATAACACATCTTCACGGTTAAATCGAACACCAAAAAAAGTCGAAGTGAAATTTTTTAAATAGCCCTTTGTCAAAAAAAGTTATTACGCTCCGGCCCCCCCCTTTCCCCCGCACCCTTTTGTAAAAATAAAATAACAAAATTTTCCGCAATATGTTGATGAGTTTCTTCTGGAAAATATTTAGTAATCAGGATTATTTATCGATTCGCCAAAGGAATGGTAAAGATCGGATGAACGGCTTTCGAGTTATCAAGGAAAATAAACAATCACAGGTACAGAGTATTTTATAGTCGGGCTTGACAGACTTCCTTTCTTGTTTTAGCTTAGATATTTAAAACAAGAAAGTCGGTCCAAGCTGTCAAATGCAAACTGTACCACCCGCTCCTGAAGTTACTTCCAGAAGTGCTGCTTCTTCTGATGAAAATAAAGAAAATGTACCCCTTCCAGGGCGGCATCTCCGAAAATTTGTCCCTTAAGGCAAAAAAAATTAGGATCGTCGAATGCTGTCTAATCATTGCCCATAACCTCCTCACCAATTTGAATGTCGCACAATGAGGAGGCCTCTAAATCGGAGATTAAGGCAAGTACGCATCCTCTTATCCTCTTTTGTGAAGACAATTTTTCAGACCAATTTTACCTTCTATTCTAATCTTTCCATGTTCCTACTCCCGTCCACCGGAACATACAAACAAGTTTCTTTTCGAAAAGTACCATTTTAATTATGGGTCAAAAAAAAACATATGACGATCATAAGAACAGCGCTTGCCAACGCCGGATGGCATTTAATAAACTAACAAATAAAAAAGAGATGATTGCAAAAGAAACTTTGATTCATTTGACGAATATCAGAATCACTCACCAAGATCAGTTCATCAAAATGATTTACTAAAATTGGAAATTGAAACAGTGGCCACAAGACCCCATTCGGCGTCCTCTTGTAAGGTACACTCAAATCCAAAAGAAAAAATAAATTAAAAAAATATTAAAAAGTCGAAAGCGACCAGACCCTATGAGAGCCAAATCAAAAATGAAACCTTTTCTAATTCTATTCACAAGTCAATCATATTTTGACAAATCAAGGCCTACTTGAATAACGACGACCAATTTGAAGTAAAACTTTAACAAGTTATCACTCTGTGAGTTCATAGAGAAAGCAAAGACTAGATAGCTCAAAACTCCACAGGACGTAGCTTATACGAGGGGTACTATTTATTTTTGGGGTACAGCAAATCTTTGCACTTTTGCATTCGCTCAAACCACCTCCAAAACATGGGTTTTAAACGCATCAACAGCTTCGTACGGGGTAGAAAAATGTTCACCACGCCGTTTTTATACCCTTGCAGAGGGTATTATAAAATTGTCCGGATGTTTGTAACGCATACAAGGAAGCATCTCCGACCACATAAAGTATATATATTCTTGATCAGCATGGCGAGCTGAGGTGATTTAGCCCTGTCCGTCCGTCTGTCAGTTTCTATGCTTTCTCTTCCGCCAGTTTGAAAGTTATCTTCAGCAAATTTTGCAAGAAGTCTTTTAGTACATATACGCTGCACATTTGTCGGAACCGGCCGCATCGGATGACTATAGCAGATAGCTGTCATAGGAACGATCGGTCGAAAAACTAGTTTTAGTGAGAAAAACTTTTTTGTTTTCAATGGAAACTTCCTTATCATTGGCATATACTTATTTCATAAACTTTTACACAATTCTACAAAGTTTTGTCAAAATCGGATGACTACAGCATGTAGCTGTAGTACCAATGATCGGTCGAAATAGAAGTTCTACTGAGAGAAACTTTTCTGTGTAAAATGTAATCGCCTCCGAATTCCGTAATTGCTAGTTTGTTATGCTTTTCCATGATTCCACTAAGTTTGGTCGAGATCGGACAAATATATAGTATAGCTCCCTTAGAAAAGTAAGGTCCGTTTTCTCATGTTCCTGTTTTTGCAAATCTAGGTAGATTTTACGCATTTCCATAGCTCATGCTCAACATGAGCAGTGCAAATTTACCAAGTTCACCCACCTTTGCAATGACAGGAACATGAGAAAACAGCCCTTAAGGCCCAGGCGCGTCAGTCCGCGTAGCGAGAAGTTTCATACAAAAATTGAGCGAAGAAAAAGCAGGCGTAACGATTTCCTTGCACTTTACGATTTTTCTCGTTGGAGTCAAAAAGTACTTTTGCGCTTAACAGCGCTAAACAGAGCTTAACATCTTATACGTGGACTCAATGTTAATAGGCTGTGGGCCTTATTTTGCGTTGCTTAGCTAATGCAGTATTGTTGCCACCAGATGCTACGAGCTGTTACTCTACGATGTATGCCATCGATCAGCTGGACTTAATTAAAAAAAACACTGGCAGAAAAAACAAAGCGAAAGAGCCGATTGGAAATGTTTTCGCATGAAGACAATTTTGGCGGTGAGAGACCGGGATGCCATTTGGGATTTATCCCACCCCAAACATTCGGAATTAAATTTTGTTAACAAGGCTTGGAGTGAAGTGGCCGAGCTTGTTTAAAAAGAAGGTTTGGAACATACATCTGTGAAGAAAGACAAGCACTTTGGATAAATTGATTAATATTTCTACCAATATGTGACAGTTACTGATTACCGAACTGGATTTGAGGCTTTGCAGGAGAGCTATTGCTATCACAAGCGTAAATCACTTGTCAGTGTGACCCTCCACCAGCTAACTTAAGAATGCCATGAACCTGGACAACGCAATGCAGCGGCGTAATTTATGGTGGTAGTTCTGGTCACACTGGGCATACGTTCCACGTTGACATATTGATGTGGTGGCGTAAGCTGAATTACTTACGTCGTCAGTCCGTCGGGGGCTTTAGATAGAAAAACTTTTTTGTTTTCAATGGAGGCTGCAAGGGTATCCCCTATTCCCCTATTTTTTTTTTTTTTTATGTTTTAGGTGCTAGATCAGGGCTGTACGGCGGATGACCCATCAATTCGACGATTTGGCCTGGTCGCTTGTGTGACGTGATGTGTGAAAGCACGCATTGTCATGATGGAGAACGATTCATCTTCGGCGGTTGGTTTTGCGAATTTCTCCGAAGTCTTCCGTCAGACAACTGGTCGAGTACCATTCAGAGTTGACAGTCCTACGTTGCTCAATCGGAACAGTGGCCACTAGACCCATTCGGCCGGGCAAATCTTCGCAGTGCTTCGTGCGCGAACAACTTTTGTGGGACTTCCGACTGATACGCATTTTTCCATTGATTCGTCACCGGTGACGATCGTATAAACGTCTTTTGAAGCTGTTCTTTTTAGTATTTCTTTGCACCAATCCACACGAGCCATTTTTTAGAGCGATTGTCAAATCATGCGGAGTCCAACGCGAACAAAACTTTTTAACGGCAAGGTGATCATGCAAAAACTTACACATGCTGATGGAACAAATGTTTAGGGATGCCTCAATCTCACGGTATGTCACATGATAATCTTGCGTTAACATCGATGTTTTCGGGCACAGTAGCCGATTGTGGACGACCTTCAAGGAATTCGTCGCTTAGCGAATTACGACCACGATTGAACTCACTATACCAGCAATTTACAGTGGTTTCTGATGGTGCTTTATGGCTATACAAAGAACTTTGTGTTTTCACTATTGTTGAGATAATCCACGTCGAAAGTTTTGAAATGTTTGAAGCCAAATTGAATTTTTCTACTCACTGTAAACAACACAAGGTGCGCTAGTACACCATCTAGCTTTATCTCCGGCGACTATTTCTCTGATTTCCTGAAACGGGCAAGAAACTTTTGGTCGTATGAAGATCAATTTTTTAAGGATCTAGATAATATATATTATTGAGAAACAGTAAAAAAACGATGAATTATATAAGAGAGTAAGTACTTTGTATTCAACTATATAACTATCCCCAACTAAACAGATCCTAGCATCTAGAAATTCTTTAACTTCACGAAATGAATGTGAAACATCAGCACTTGGCTCAAGCTCGGCTCCAGATCCCAACTAATTAACTTCTAAAACTTCTATTTACTTCGCAAATTAAATGTGGAGCATCATCACTGGGCTTAGACTAAGCTGCTAACTTTTTAATAAGTTCGGTTTATGGTACAACTTGAAGAGTTTGATTTGGAGTAGTAGCTTCTAAAATGGTGGAGAGCTTATGTGTTCTAAGCCAGCCGGGAAGTGCAACACCTTTCATCCTTAGATCTCTATTTGCTGTATCCATTGAACAAGTTGTTTATCTGTTGAAAGTTTTATTTAATCACTTCAATACGGTTGATCCTCCATGGTGTTAAGTAAATCTTGAACGCGATTCAATTGCTGCACATACATACACATGTGCATATATATTTAGTAAGTCTACTCCCAATTGGGGTCGCCTGTGGCACGATCTTCTTCAATTTTTTTGACAAGGCAAACAAATGCAAACGCTTCGAAGCTTGTCACAAACAACTGCAAACGCCGACGCCATCGCAGACGCCGCCGACACATTCACCTCGCAACCAAGTAGACTACTTTACCCTTACCCTGCTCCAGAGAGCGTGCGGGCGCGCGCGCGCACACACAGTTCGTTCGAAAAAAAGGGGCAAACACACAATCACTTGCCTCGAAGATGGCAAATCAGCTTGGCAACAGCGATGCGGAGAGCCCAGGGCTTTGATTGAGATTGAGATAGAATGCAGCTGAGTTGGCGCTTTGAAGATGATCGTATGTGGCAGCTGTTGGGCTGCTCACTGTGGTTGCCACCGCATCACAGATGCGACTTGGCGACTCCTAGACTTTCAGTTTCCTACGTTTCATATAAATATGCGCGGAGCTGGCAGCTAGAGATCAGTCAGAATTCGGCGCTGCTCCAAGATCCAAGTCAAGCTACAGCTCTTTGGGAAATCAGGCACTGCAAACTTTGTGGAATATGTTCAAGATTTTGGGCCTAACGCTGTTGGTGACGGCGGTACTGGCACGCCCCGAGCCGCCGGTGAACTCTTATCTGCCGCCCTCTGATAGCTATGGGGCTCCAGGTCAGGGCGGTGGTGGTGGTGGTGGTGGTGCTGGCGGCGGCGGACGTCCTTCTGACGCCTATGGTGCTCCAGGAGCAGGAGGCGGTCGGCCCTCGGATTCGTATGGTGCCCCAGGACAGGGCCAGGGACAGGGTCAAGGTGGTTTCGGTGGCAAACCCTCGGATACTTACGGAGCTCCTGGTAATGGCAATGGTGGAGCTGGAGGTCGTCCTTCAGGCAGCTATGGAGCACCTGGACAGGGTCAGGGTGGTTTCGGTGGCAAACCTTCGGATTCGTATGGCGCTCCTGGCAGTGGTAATGGCGGAAATGGACGTCCTTCGGGTAGTTACGGCGCTCCAGGACAAGGACAGGGACAAGGTGGCTTTGGAGGCAAACCTTCGGATTCGTATGGTGCTCCCGGCGGTGGTAATGGCGGCGGACGTCCTTCCAGCAGTTATGGAGCTCCCGGACAGGGTCAGGGACAAGGCGGATTTGGTGGCAAACCCTCAGATTCCTATGGAGCTCCGGGTGGTGGTAATGGCAATGGCGGCGGACGTCCATCCGGCAGTTATGGTGCCCCTGGACAAGGACAAGGACAAGGCGGATTCGGAGGCAAACCCTCGGACTCTTACGGTGCTCCCGGTCAGGGACAAGGTGGTTTCGGCGGTGGACGCCCCTCCGGCAGCTATGGCGCCCCAGGATCCGGTCCCGGCGGTCGTCCTTCCGACTCCTATGGTCCACCCGCCTCTGGTTCTGGCGCTGGTGGTGGCGGCCCTGGCGGTGCCGGCGGCAATGGAGCCGACTATGACAACGATGTGAGTAGTTGGCTTGGTTCTGGGTTGGTCAACACAGATTTGCTCCGTCTGGGAATGCTGCACCTCGCCTTAGGTTCTCTTGCACCGCCTTCGTTTTTGCTTGCGCCTCTCTCCCCACCCCCCCACTCTATCTCTATCTAAGAACTCTCTCTATCTGTCTCTTTCTGCCCGCCTGTAGGAACCCGCTAAATACGAATTTAATTACCAAGTTGAGGACGCTCCCAGTGGGCTCTCATTCGGGCATTCAGAGATGCGCGACGGTGACTTCACCACCGGCCAGTACAATGTTCTGTTGCCCGATGGAAGGAAGCAAGTAAGCGAAGCGCGCAGCTGGCTGAGAGCAGGAGGGCAACAGGAGGAGCAGTCGATGACCAACCAATACTTATGGCTAATTCTTATTCTATTTCCTCCTTTCCCCCCTCAGATTGTCGAGTACGAGGCGGATCAGCAGGGATACCGGCCACAGGTGCGCTATGAGGGCGAAGCCAATGACGGAACTGGCGCTGGCGGTAGTGGTCCCGGTGGTCAGAGCTTGGGAGCTGATGGTTACTCGAGCGGACGTCCTGGAAATGGCAATGGCGGCGGCGGCGGCGGCGGCTACTCCGGTGGACGTCCTGGTGGCCAGGATCTGGGTCAGAATGGTTACTCCAGTGGTCGTCCGGGCGGTCAGGACGGTGGTGCCGGCGGTCGCCCAGGTGGCCAAGACTTTGGAGCCGGTGGTTACTCTAATGGTCGTCCCGGTGGTCAGGATTTGGGTCAGAATGGTTACTCTAGTGGACGTCCTGGCGGCAATGACGGTGGCGATGGAGGTGGCCGCGTTATCATAAGAGGACGCGTCACTGGTCCCGACGGTGGTGATGTGCAGGGACGTCCCGGTGGTCAGGATCTGGGTCAGAGTGGTTACTCCAATGGTCGTCCTGGAGGTCAAGACTTTGGTCCAGGTGGTTATTCTGGTGGTCGTCCCGGAGGCCAGGGTCAGGACTTTGGTCAAAATGGTTACTCCAGTGGTCGTCCCGGTGGCGGTGGACGCCCCAATGGCCAGGATAATGATGGTCAGGGCTATTCCAGCGGCAAACCAGGTCAAGGACGTAATGGTAATGGCAATGGTTTCGGACCCGGTGGCCAGAATGGTGACAACGATGGCAGCGGCTACAGATACTAAGAAACGACTCCAAGACACACACTCACACACACACACTAGCTAGGACAATTCCTTAGATGTTAAGACTTAGCCTACCTCCCTCCTTTCAGTCCACCCTATCTCTCTCTCTCTCTCCCTTCTCTCTCTACGCCCACTTAAGCTAACTCATTGCTCTCCTCCATCCATCCAAAAACATACTTCTTAGTCTCTAAGGACTCTTTTTTATTAGTCTTAAGCTCATCTTGTTGTAAATGCAAACGCAAAAAAGAACCCAAAAAAATGAAAGAAAAAAAGGATTAAGCCACATTTGAAATGTAAGAGTTAAGTGAAGAAATAAATAAATTTATTTTTATAGAAATCTGGCTTATCACTTAGGGATATGTGGTTCCTGTATGTGGGTCTTCTTGGAATTAAGTATTCAGTCAATCGGTTTTAATTTGAACTTCAGTTAAGAATGGTTTCGGATCGCTAGTTTCGGTTCCTCTAGTTTAATGCTATGATAGCACATGTCAAAATTCGCTTTGTAACGGGCTTAAGACCATTTAGAAATGACACCAAAACTCATATGAGAACTCAGAAAGTCTATAAAAAGTCTAATATAAGCTTCTCAGATTACTTAATTACTTGAAGTAATCGGAACCGGAAGTGCCTCATCGCATAAGAGATAAAATATAGAACCGCTGTGCCGAAAACACACAAAAACCAGCGCCCCAAACAGTTTTCAATAGTTATACTGGATTGCAATCTTAAATCATCGGTCCAAGGTTAACTCAGAATGTCGAGGCTGCGCAATGCGTCACCTTTTATTTGTAGCAACTCATTTAAGTTTTTTTTTAAGGGCAATTTCTTAGCTTCTCTATAGAGCTATCTGTCAAATAACAAACAACAGAGTAAAATCTAAGTTTAGCTGACACATAGCAGCTTTAAAAAATAGGGGAAAGTTAACTTCGGCTCGGCCGAAGTTTTGTATACCCTTGCATCTTCTATAAAAACAAAAAGACTACTTTTTTGGACATTACTTTCTATGAGATCTATACTATAAAGATGTCTGATTTCGATTAAACTTGGTGAAATTATGGAAAGCATAATACACTGTTAATTGCGAAATTTGGAGGCGATCCCATTTAAAACAAAAGTTTTTCTCACTAGAACTTCTTTTTCGACCGATCATTCATATTGCAGCTATATGCTATAGTCATCCGATTTTGATAAAACTTTGTAGAAATGTGTCCAAAGTATATAAAATAAGTGTATGCCAATAAAAAGGACGTTTTCACTAAAAACAAAAAAGTTTTTCTCACTAGAACTAATTTTTCGACCGATCGTTCCTATGGGAGCTATATGCTATAGTCATCCGATTTCGACCAAACTTTGTAGAATTGTGTAAAAGTATATAAATTAAGTGTATGCCAATGATAAGGACGTTTTCATTAAAAACAAAAAAGTTTTTCTCACTAGAACTAGTTTTTCGACCGATCGTTCCTATGGGAGCTATATGCTATAGTCATCCGATTTCGACCAAACTTAGTGAAATCATGGGAAGGGATAGTAAACTAAGAAATACGTACTTTGGAGGCATTTTCATTAAAAACAAAAAAGTTTTTCTCTTTAAGACTTGTTTTTCAACCGATCGTTCCTATGGCAGCTATATGCTATAGTCATCCGATCCGGCCGGTTCCGACAAATGTGCAGCGTATTTGTACCAGAAGACTTTGTGCAAAGTTTGGTGAGGATAGCTTTAAAACTGACGGAGGAGATAGCATAGAAACAGACGGACAGAAGGACAGACGGACAAGGCTAAATGAACTCAGCTCGTCATGCTGATAAAGAATATATATACTTTATGTGGTCGGAGATGCTTCCTTCTATGCGTTACAAACATACGGACAATTTTATAATACCCTCTGCAAGGGTATAAAAAAGATGAGAAATTTGGCTCTAAGGAGTTTTTTAATAACTTTTGAGTTTTAAGTGCTGACGACAAAAGTTAATAGTGCTTATTCCAAACATAGACGGTTGGATCGTGTTCTGGTTCGAAAGGTTAAATTTTGAAGCGTTTTGCTTCACTCACAAATCATGCGCTTTGTAAGGTCGCTTCAGAAAAGCTCACGCACGATAAAAATTCATTTCCATAAAAATGGATTTAACAAAATACAACGCAGCTATAAACATACAAACAACGGCAGCAAATCTTTGGTCACTAATTGCACTTTAGGTAATATTCTCCCGACTTTTTTCGGGCAACGTTTTGGTTTCTAAATTGGTTTGTGTAAGTCCGATATTCCTTGGTTTTTGTTGAATGCACCGGAGTCACACGAGCCGAGCGCATGCCGAAGTCGGGCATATAAGCGTAAGCAGCGCTCTCTTTGCTTCCATTCAATGCCCAGACGTCGAGCAGGACAGTTCAAAGCTGGGCTGTGTCGCTTTAATATCGCACACCAATACACTCTCACTTTTTGGCCCCGCTCTTCTTGAACATCGCTGTTTTAAGGCCAAATCAAGGTGGATCTTACGCATTTGCATAGCTCACGCTCAAAGTGAGCAGTGCAAATTCACAAAATCCACCTCGTTCTGCAAAAACAGTAACATGAAAAAACGGCTCTTAATCTAGAACTTAATCATTGAAGGAATTATCTTCTGATGTAGCTGTGCATTCAGTTCTTGGGCCTAGCCTTCATTTTTTTCAGAATTTGTGTTTTCTTTAAAAGATATTCTTGCTCGTGAACCAAAGAAACAAAGGGAAACGGTTTAGTTCATTTCATAGATGTGGCTGATAATGTAATAGGCTCGGTACACTGAGTACATTTAAGAGGAACGCATGGAATTTGATGATGATGGTAAATCTTAAAAATATGTTAAATCAAAATTATACAAAAATATGTTAAGAAAAAAATTGTAATGAAATTAATTTAGCATTTGCTGAACTAAATTAGCTTTAATAACTCATGGTGTTTATTGAAACTGACAAATTAAAACTCTCTGCGGGACTCTGTTACCCTGTTTTGCCTCAAACTTTTCATTTATAGCTGCGAGATTCCTCACTGAGTAAAAGTTAGAACCTTTGTCTTATTAATTTAATGGTTTGAAAGCGGTAAACTTAAAATATTTATACTCAAATTATATAACTTAACATCTACACTTTAGTCTAAGCAGTCTCTGAAGTGTATTTTCTAATCGGGCTCAAGTCACCCAAGAAAGCTTCATTTCCATATAAATGATAGTCGCCAAAATTGGCCCAAGTATAATTCCAATATTTGGGATTTCCAAGAGGATCATCCGGTTTGTTAGAAGGTGGGATGGCAGTAGAATTGATATGCCTTAACTCTGACAGCAGAGAGCTAAGCACTTGGGGATACCTGGAACAAATAACAAACCATAAATGATGAAGTACCAAAAAATCGAGGCAATCTTACTGTTGAGCCAAGTTAAATTGCTCGCAGGGATCATCGCGTATATTGAACAAACAGGGTGCCTCCAGTGGCTTACAGGCTTTACCCAGCTGTAGAAAGCTCTGCTGACCCAAGCAGCTGACTGTGGCTGCCGATCTGAGTCTCTGCTGTTCGGCACGACTTGGCAACAATTTCAGCTCAATCATGGCTTGTCCCACGGAACTTTTAGCCACCTGCTGCCAGTCATAGAGTTGGGGTTTTCTTACACCGGCGGGTCCATACCAACCATCCCAGGCTCCCTTGTAGTTGGTGCCCTTAATGAGCTTCCAATCGCCCACACTTAAAGCCGAACTCTGCCAAATGTCATCGATGTTGTGAAGTACACTCTTACGCGGAGAAGCCTCATTCTGTACCAGAGCTTTCCAAATGCTTTGGCCATCTAGGGAATTGCTTAGATTGGCCAAAACGGACACACCACCAGCCGCCTCCATAAGGGTGGGCAGCCAGTCTGCGATATGCATGGTTTGTTCAGCCACTCGAGGACGCTTTAGGAAACGCGATGACCACAGCAATCCGGCTCCCCTGACACCACCCTCCCACAGGGTGTTCTTCACACCCCTTAGCGGATAGTTCGAGGCAAAGTTCTCGTTGAATCCCTCGGCTGGACCACCATTATCAGTGGCAAACACTATAATCGAGTTCTCCAGCATGTTGGATTTTCGTAATTGGCTCACAATTAGCCCCACCGACTCATCCAATTTGCTAACCATGGCTGCAGGTAAAGAGAAATAATTATCAACATGAGACATGCAATGTCAGCGTGGGAATCGTGAGAATCAACATCCTCCTCACTCACCCGCAAATCGTCGCCTCTTGTAGTGCTCAATGTGACCCAACTTGATCACCTCATCATCTGGCACCGGCAATGGATTATATGGATTACCTGAATGTGTGGCCGCATGTGCCACATAGAGAAAGAGTGGACCCTTGGCGAGCTTCGCATGATTCGCTATGACATCGAGGGAATGTTGTGTGATGACGTCGGTGGTGTACTTTCCATGCAAATCGTAGGCCACTTCTGTACCATTTCGCATATCCAAACCCCAAGAACCATGCTCGACAGCTGTGTGGTCGTTGTAATCATGATGTCCGGTCCAGTAGCCAATATGACTGCTAAAACCACGATACAGTGGCGTATAGGCCAGTTTCCAGTGTCCCAGATGCCATTTGCCCGCTATGTGGGAGGTGTAGCTACGAAGAAGAAGGGGAAATGAAATTGAAATTTTAGCTAATTTCCTCACTATAAGCAGATTTCTGAACAATGCTATTCAATGAACCACACTGAAACACGAAATTCGAGTATTTGCAATGAATCTCCATATAAATACTTCAAATTTCGTCCTAGGTTGATAAAAAATACTTCTACACCCCAAGGTTTCCTTACATCGGGCAGTAAAGTACCATTTCCGAACCTTAATGGGACGAAACATTCATAAAAACCAACTCTGAATAACAATTCAAGTATTACTTCAACCAATTTTGACTTAGGTTAATGAAAATGTGCGCTATGGATTCCCATAAACCAGTAATATACTTTTATAAGCTTACTTCCCAAAATCGGCAGCTAAAGTACCTTTCCAGGTCCTAAAAAGGTCGTACGAACAAAAATCTCCTCGTAAACATCCCTTCTCCACCGAAATCCCCCCTAAATTCCACTCCCCCTTCTTTTTCTAAACAAGAATTTTTGTACTCGATTTGGATCAAGAATTGAAGCTCTCGGATCAAGAAAAACGGGATGAAAAATTTATACTTGGATCAAGAATTTCGTTTTTGGATCGAGAATTTTCACTCTTATTGAACTATTGAGAACGAAAATTCTTGATAAGTATGAAATTCTCTATCTTTTCTCTGAGTGTAAGTAAGTTGTGAGTTCGAACCCCAGACAAGGTAAGTGAAAAAAAATTAAGTTGTACGTTCTTGAGTAGAAGGCCTTGCCCTCCTTGTGCCCCTTCCTCCATTCCTCCCCACAATACCCTCCTCCCACATTCCCTTGTACAAGGTGGGCCAAAAGAAGTCACCCTATTGGAAGATGCTCTTATTTTTACAAATAGCCGCCAAAGTCAGATCTGTTTTGACATTTGTGGACTAGACAGATGTAGAATACAAGTGAACAAGCCATGGATCGATATACTCCGGAATAATCGTGTCTATTTTTTTGCGTAACAATTCGTCTGTGGTGTGTTGCAGCACGAATTCAATTCCCCCCCCCCCAGCGCAAACACTGCGCCGTTTGGCCTCCAACCTTGAAGAGTATGGGACCACACGAGACGTTGCCAAGAGTGGCCGGCCTCGGAGCGCCCGTTCGGCCGAGGATATCGCCGCTGTTGCCGAGGATGTCGAGCCTCGCAATTAGCCATCAGCCGGTCGTCCCTAAGGCGAATTTTGGTCAAATACCTGCGCATGTTCCAGTACAAAGTCCAGTCCGTGCATCAGCTGCTGCCTGTCGACCGCCAAACGCGTGTAACCTACGCCCAAGCCATCCTCAATCTCGAGGACGAAATGGACGATTTTTCGGCCAAAATCATAATGAGCAATGAGGCTCATTTCCACCTCAGCGGGTACGTGAACAAGCAAAACTATCGCTTTTGGGGCACCGAAAATCCATGAGTGATGCACGAGGAGCCATTACACCCGCTCAAAGTGACTGCATGGTGCGCTGTTCACGCTGGAGGAGTCATCGGGCCATTTTTTTTCGAGAACGCCGCTGGTCAAACGACAACAGTGGACGGTGCGCGTTATAGGGTCATGTTAACCGGGTTTTTTCTGCCGCAATTGGACGAATTAGGACTGGAGGACATGTGGTTCCAACAGGACGGAGCAACGGCACACACTGAGCCACCACCGACATTCTGAAGGCGGCGTTCCCGGGTCGCCTCATCTCTCGTTTTGGCGATTTGCACTGGCCTGCAAGATCGCCCGATTTAACCGTTCCAGACTTTTTTTGTGGGGTTTTTTTGAAATCCCGTGTTTACGTAACCAAGCCCGAGACCTTGGAAGCCCTCAAGGACAACATTCGACACGAGTGCGAGAATCTGCAGCCCGAAGTTCTTGCCGAAGTGATGAAAAAATGCCATAAAACGAGCCCGTATGGCAATCAATTGTAACGGCGCCCATTTGGCCGATATCATCTTCTCGAAATGACCAATAAAATTCTAAAGGTTCAAATAAATATAATCAAAAAACAGAATATACGTTTTTATTGTGAAAGCCAAACAACATCGGATGACTTCTTTTGGCCCACCTTGTATAAACAGCATATTTTTTTTATAACTGGACCCTACGTGGCGTAATGTAAATTGACACAGCTTTACAGAGCTTTTCATGCTAATTACTACAAAGCTCATAGGTTACGGGAGTGTAAGTTTATACAGAGAAAGAACTTGCTCTTTAGATGTCCCATGACCTCTTGCACAGCGGTTGCGTGTATAAAAGCTAAATACCGCATGTAGAAATGGGAAAGCAAACGTGGCATGTAGAAAAGCTACACAAACGTAGTGGGTGGGAAATCCATGTGAAAAGTGTAAAAAACTACATTTTCATGTAGTTCTTACATTTTTTTTTTGTGCATAAATACCTATTCAAGTATAACTACTACAAATTTTGACTTCCGTTAATGACAATAGGCCCGATGGATACCTTTGAACATGTATTACACAGTGTGACAAAATTCAACTTTTGGTAAGGCATGTTACCATCTCTTAAGGACATAATTTATTGGTCAGTATCTTCATAAATTTGAAGTCTTAGAAAATTCTACCGTGTGGTTTTCTATACAATCAAGTTTCTAATTTTGACCTCTATGGGCGGGGTACTAACCACTTGTCCATTGGAGGTGGGAATTAGTATAAAAATTGCAGAGAACCCTTTTATCTTTGGTGAATTTTTTAAAATTTTAGCTATCGTCTATTTTCAACCAGCAAGAGATGATGTAACTGTGTGTTGCTAGTATAAATGTGCCCATTAAAGGCGAACTTGGGGTGTTCAAGAAAAACTGGGTTTCAGGT
This sequence comes from Lordiphosa collinella, assembly GCA_018904265.1. NCBI lineage: Eukaryota > Metazoa > Arthropoda > Insecta > Diptera > Drosophilidae > Lordiphosa > Lordiphosa collinella. The sequence continues at coordinate 224,166 of JAEIFV010000467.1, forward strand.
GTTGTTACCTGATGACTCTAGTTTCACAATTTATTGGTCCCGTTCCCAGGCCCTTTTGAGTGTTATAGTTCTACAAGCCCACTTTTCGTAAAAAACGGGAGCTAAAGTTCCCTTTCCGGTCCTTTTGAGGGAGTACCATTCGAAAATCCACACTTGAAACTTAATACTCTTGTATAAGAAATAAATCTGCCTATAACTCAGACAAATCTTGACCTAGGTAAATGTACAATTGCCTCCTATGATTCCTAGAACTATACTAATTCTGAATTATTCTTATAAAGCCAATTTTTCTTCAAATGGGGACTTAAAATCCATTTTCCGTGGCCTAGAGGGTGTACTATCCTAAAAAGGAACTCTGAAGGCCAAAACAGGTGTAAATTTTAACCTAGATTAATGAAAGTGGATTCATTAAGAAAGTGCAAAGTGGACTGCATTATTTGAAAACATAGGGTTTTTTCTTTAATCGGGAGCTTATGTACCGGTTTCGGGTTCGCTCTCGCAAGGCTAATACAAGTGTAATTCCAACAAATATTGACCTAGGTTAATGAAAAGCAGCGCTATGGATTCCTAGAGACCTATATTATGCCTCAACATGGCGACTTTTTTTCAATCAGAGGCTAAAATTCTTTTTCCGAGTCTTAGAAGGGTGTACTATTCCAAAAAAGCACTCTGAGGACCATAACAGGTTTAATACCAACAAATTTTGACCTAGGTTAATAAAAATGGGCGATACGGATTCCTCAAAATCTGTATTATACGTCAATATAGCGTGTTTTTTATATTCAGAAGCTGAAGTACCTTTTCCGGGCTTACTATCCCATAAATAGCATCATGAAGACCTATGCAAGTGTAATTCCAAGAAATTTTGACATAGGGAATGGGTGCTGTGAGTTCATAGAAACGATAATAATTATTACGTATTATAATACGTCGACATAGCGAATTTTTCTATAAACGGGAGCTTTAATGCTTTTCCGGGCCTTAAGAGGGTGTACTGTCCTAATTAAAACAACTCTAAATATCAATAATACCCCATTAATTTTGACCTAGGTTAAATGTCGAATACTTCAAAAAACCTCCTTTTCTTATAATCGGGAGCTAAAGTGCATTTTCTTGGTATTAGCAGGGAGTACTATGCCAATAAAATGCCACTCTAAAGAGCAATACAAGTGAAACGCCGTCAATTTTAGACCTAGGTTAATGCAACTGAACTGTATGAATTTCTTGAAACCTGTAATATACATTAAAAAGCCGAATTTTTCAATAATTGGGCCTTAAAGTACCTTTTCCAGGCTGAATGAAGGGTATAGCATCCCGAAAAAGCTACTCTAAAAACCAATACAAGTATTACTTCAACTAATATTGACGTAGGTTAATGAAAGTTGGCGTTATGGATTCCTTAGAACCCATATTATACATTTACCCAATGACTTATCTCAAATCGTTACTTAAAGTAATCATATACGGGCGTTAAGAGGTTGTACCATCCCATAAAATTAACAAACTTACCCCAATTCATTTAGATATTGTGGCAGAAGTTTCTCCTCCAGGGGCAAACCTCTGGGCTCGGCACCATAAAGCACCGTGTGCTGCATACCTAAACGGAATTTAATTCTTAGTTTACACACGATTCATAATTATACAATCCAACACTTACCCGTATGTATGGCATATTTGCCCGTCATGAGAGAAGACCTCGAGGGTGTACAGATAGGTGCGACATAATAACGATTCAGTATTAGACCCGAATAGGCCAAGGCATCAATGTTGGGCGTGGGAATCTGAGCCGAGCCATGAAAGCCCACATCATTGAAGCCCTAGAGTGGGTTATATTGGTAAGCCAGCAAAACTGAGGATGATCTTTCACTTACCAAATCATCTGCCAATATATAGATAATATGTGGCTTGGGTGGAGTTGGTGCGGCCTCCTCACTGCTGCCAACGAGCACCAGCGCCAGCAACCAGAGCAGCATCGCCATTGTGTGACTGTGAACTAAAAGATTAGACCTCATTAGCTAAATAATTGCTGGATTGCTGCAGAGATTGGGTCGCTCGTTCGGTTGTACAAGTACGTTGTGTATGCTAATGCCAGCCAGCCAGCCTCATCCGCTCAGCCGCTCGAATCTGAATTGATTGCCCATTTACCTTTTTTTGTCTCGACTCTGGCAAGTGGCATTGATTTCCAATGCAAGCGAAAAACAACAAATTGCCAATTCATCTGAAAATTGGAACTGAATCAGCACTTGGCACTCTCAACTCAAGAGGCATGCCTCAGCTTCAATGTCTCGATGTCAAGTTTGTGCTCCGCCGCACTTCAGTTTAAGTAAAGTTAGGTAAAGTATGAAGGTTTGATGGTAAATTCTAAGTGGACGATTCGAAATTAGCATGCGAATTGTGTGCCATTCGCCGTTAATGGGTCAAACAAATGCCACAGACAGCAACAGCGAAAGCAGAATATTTTAATTAAAGAATGCAAAAAAAGAGCAGAGCGAATATTTGATGCTCTAGGAAATGGAATTTGTTATTTACATAATCACATTTATTTGTTTAGCCTTGAACTTGAGTTCAAGTTTTACATTTTTTCAAAGTTTTGTTGAGCACTCTTGAATCTTGAATACTTAAACTTGAAGAGTCTGAAGAGGTTCCAGTACAATTAGAAGTGAAAACCAGTTGGGGTAAAGTAGAATATACCTTAGCTACTTAGGCATTGTTAGGAAGGGTATCATAATAGTTGCAATTCGGATGCTTTTGGCTTTAACCTCGCACAAAAATATATAGTTGCAAGAGATTTTTGACTTAATGCATTCCCTCAACCATGAAAATTTGCATTTCAAAGCTTTTTATGTATTTTTGGTTAACAAAACCACAAAGAACAATCGTTAAACATTACATAAACAAGACAGCAGTAGCTCAGCAGCATTTTTCCTATACACTTTGACTAAAACTTAAACAATACTCTCTCTATTTGTAACTTTGGGGTCTAACATCTTAAGGGCTTTATCAGTTGGGCCTTCTTTTCAGATAATCTTTCTCAGATAACTTCTGAAGCTTAGATCAAGCTAAAGCTATATTTCCACTTGTCTGATATCTTTAATGAGTTTGCCAATTGAAATATCAGACAAGTGTAATAGACAATCTGAAAAGCACATGAGAAGAAGGCTATCTGAGTTCTCAATTGAGTTTTTTGGCACTGTAAACTGAGGTACTTTTTAGGAATATCGTATGAAATCTTATACAAGTAAAAATACAGCTTTAGAGCTTGATCCGGCGGGAATCTCTATAATTAAAAATATATCTTCTTCTTTGGCCATCACAACCGTTTTACGGTCTCAGCCGCTGCTACTAATGTCCGCCACTCGCATCTGTCCCGAGCGACATTCCACCAGAAGGGCACACCCAGCTTCGAAATATCTCTCTGCACCTGGTCGCCCCATCTCCGCTTCGGTCGACCCGGCCCGGGCGTGCCTCCTAACTCATTCGCATTCCGACTGTACACCAGTTTTGCAGGAGCGTTATCATCCATACGGGTAACATGTCCTATCCAGCGCAGTCGCTGTTGTTTTATGCGCTTGACAAGCTTAAGCTCCATTTACACGACCTGATCGCTCAGCTGAGTTTTCGTCACTTGAGCAACTCAGTTCAGCGTTAACACATGCCTGAGTAGCTCAGTTGAGTCAGTTACAGAACCATTGGTTCATGAAAATTATCTAGTTCTAGATTGCCTATCTTAGTTTTTATATCCACAAGTGATTTGCTCTCAAGTTGTGCAGCAAACTTTTCCAAAATGGCAATCCGTACGATTTGCTGTACCTACAATGTGGGATTGCAGGGGTCATACAGCGCAGGCTCAGCCTCGTACAAGTCAAAAAGGCGCGTTACATCAATTTTAATGTTTTATTTCAATAAGCCGTGATTTGACATAAATAAAAAACCAAACCGATAGCCAAAAATCGATAACAATTGTATATCGAAAGCCAGGAAGTGGCAACGCTTGCACACTTCAATCAGGCAACCCTATGACGCTCAGCTGAGTGGTCAGGTCTATTAGAACCGGTTCTATTTCGCCTGATCACTCACCTGAGTAAATCAGGTGCCTACTCAGACGCCTGTTTACACGAGCTGACAGCCACTCAGGCGAAAACTCAGCTGGGCAGATCAGGTCATGTAAATGGAGCTTAATTGTTCCCATAGAGCTCGTACAGTTCGTGATTCATTCGGATGCGAAATTCGTCGCCAACTCTTAGAGGTCCATAAATCCTCCAAAGAACTTTGTTCTCCAACACGCCAATTGCCGCCTCATCCGCTGCTGTTATTGTCTATGCTTCTGCGCCGTATAGCAGGACTGGGATGATAAGCGACTTGTATAGCGCAATTTTCGTTTTTAGAGAGAGGGCTCTGCTCTTGAACTCCTTATTGAGCCCGTAGTAACATCGGTTTACAAAGGTAATTCTTCTTCGGACTTCCAGACTGATGTTGTTGTCGCTGGATATCGTCGTTCCGAGGTAGACAAAGTTCTTAACAACCTTGAAGTTGTATTCTCCCATTGCAACAGATTGTCCAAGCGTAGACTCACTGCGCGTTGATAGTAGGTACATTGTCTTAAGCCCATAAGTTTTGACTGCTTCTCTATCTCTGAGAACGCCTGTCTTACCACAGATTCGCAATTGATATCATCGGCATATGCAAGTAGCATGTTATCTCTGGTAAAGATGGTGCCTGTTCTGTTAGCATTTGGGCACTGGCGCAGTATATACTCCATCAGCAGATTAAAGAAGTCACACGATAAGGTGTCACCCTGCCTAAAACCTCTTTTGGTATCGAAAGGCTCGGAGAGGTTTTTACCTATTTTGACGGAGCTTTGTGTGCTTCTCAACGTCATCATGCTAAGTCGAACGTACTTTGCTGGTATACCAAAAGTGGACAGGGCTTCAAAGAACTTTGACCTTATCGGCGTGTCAAAGGCGGCTTTACAGTCAACAAAAAGGTGGCGGGTGTCGATCTCTCTCTCTCTTGGGTCTTCTCCAGGATTTGTCGCAGTGGGAATATCTGGTCTGTGGTGGATTTGCCAGGTCTAAAGCCACACTGATAAAGTTCAATCAGCTCACTCGTTCTCGGCTTTAGACGTTCACATAGGATGCATGATAGAACCTTATATGCAATGGGAAGGAGACTGGTCCCGCGGTAATTGGAGCAAACTGGAGGGTCTCCTTTTTTTAAATATTGGACAGAGTACACTTAGATTCCAATCTTCGGGCATGCTTTCTTTGCAAGCAACAAAAACTTAAAATCAAAGGACAAAAATACAATAGCTAACGCAATTATATTAACAATACCTTGAATAACATATTCCATATTTTGGTATAGTTGCTTAAATTGAATTTAGTAAATTTTTAAGCCCATAAGGTTGGACCACATTTTGACACATTCAATACATTGTTATCTCGTGTGCATAGGAAAAATCTAAAAGCAGCGCTGCTCTGACACACACAGTATAAGCTGTACAAGCACCGCTACGCTGCGCTGTCGTTGCTACTGAAATTGAGAGCAATTTTCGCGCTGCTCTCACACACACCAATCAAAAATGTAAATGTATTTTTTTCTTTCTCTGTTTTAGATATATAAGATGTTTTTCAACTGTGGTTTTTAGCCAGATCGAGGTCAATGTCTTTTATGTGTATTAAAAAAGATTAACACAAGTTTTTCTTTTTCCAATATATTTCAAACCCCTTCGGAAATCGCTTTCAGGAAAAAATCACAGCGTCCGCTGAGTCGACTAAAAACCATAGTTTAAAAAACAAAGACCAATATTCCCAAAAATAGGATCATATCTCCCACAGTTTTGTAGACATAGTTCGTACCATCTGGAATTTGAAAAACGACCCACTGCGAAATATCTACAATAATATGCTTACAAATTTTATGAATGCTTCCAAGGAAGCATTTTAGAATAATAAATGTGGGATCAATGGATCTTCTAATATGGAAGGAAATTCAGAGGCCCAACTTTTGTCATTAATTAACTAACATTAACATAAATTAGTAACTGGTTTCCAGAACTAACGAGAATAAATTTTTTTGTTGAACTTCACATAAATAGAGACACTTTTAAACTGTCTTGAAATCGAATGTATTTGAATAGCAGTCTTATTTCAATAAAGTGTTGGGGGGTGTACAAGATATCTCTAGAGATATTCGTATAATCGAGCAGGGATGCAAACCGGTTCTGAGCCGAACCAAACCGTAACCGAACCGCTAATTCCAGCTGATAAACCGAACCGCAAACCGAACCGGCCTCCCTTTGAAAACGCTGAACCGAACCGGAAACCAAAAATCAAAACGGTTCGGTTTAGTTCACTGATGAGGTTGCCCACCGACCTCCTAACACGCCTGTCATCAGAAATCGTTCCTTCTTTGAAAGTTGCTAATGGATTCTGTCGTGTTTCTTCAACTCAATCCAACTTTAGCAAGGACAATGCCAGCATATTCGACTATTCAAATCAATTTCGAAACTGTCGAAATGTCACATATTCACTTTAGAAATCATTATTTCTTAGATGTTGGGGAAAAAGTTCGATAAAAAGACCCTTTAGCTGAGTTTTGACATTTTACAACGCGTCTTAATGTAAAATACAAAAATGTTTTATATTTTACGGATAAGCTTACCCAAATAGAGTAGGTTTAAACAAAAACCTTGGGCTTAATACCTCTAAAAACAGAACTAGAACTTTATAATGTGTTCGAACCCAACGGACCGAACTTCATGTTACAACAATATTTTGGGACAATGGATTAAGTGTGATCCTTGAACAAAAAAAAGTTTTTAATATCATTTTTGATTTGCCGCAACTTCAATATTCCGAAACTATGACTTTACAAGCAGATTTAAGAGTAAGTCGCGGCGATATACTCAAGAAAGGGCTTTAAGAATTCAGATATATTGAAACAAAAGGCGACCCAAGAACATAAAGGATTTTTTGTAACTTTTTCGGACTGCCTTACCTTCGAAAGTTTGGAAAAATACCTTTCGGCTAAGATAAAAGGGTAAACCAGGATTTAAGGCTTAAGATTAAGCGAAATTAAGGAAGATCCTTAAACAGAAAGACTTTTTTGGACATTTTTCGGAATGCCTTACATTCGAAAGTTTGGAGAAAGTAACTTTCCAAACAGATTTAAATATATAGTATAATAAATTTAGACTGAACCACTGAACCGAAATGAAACCGCGGTTCATTTGGCTTCAGAAACCTTGTAGTAAACCGAACCGGTGGTTCGAAAACTGCGTGAACTACTGAACCAAAAAAAATCCGATTGGTTTGCATCCCTGTAATCGAGTGAATTTCGAACTAAACTAGGAGCTTATATCAGGGTTCCCCAAGAAGTGAGGCTCTCTGTCTCTCTCTAACACTCACTGATGCATTACTTCGGCCAGCATTCGGTGTGAATTTCCGAATGTGTTCGGCCCCAACACTGGTTTATAAGTAAAGTGTCAAAAATAAGGTCGCCTACTAGATTATAGGGAAGGAAATTTGTACGTTTTAAATCTACTAGGCCAGTCGTTTTTAAGTCCCTCAACTCTTGTCAACTAAATCTAATAGCCTGTCGTTTTGAAGACAATTCAAATGTTAAGGCAAGCAGTTGTAGTTCGAAATGAAACCGTTTAAACGAAAATCTCTAGAGATTTTTGAGATACCCCCGATTATGACGAATACAATTTTTATCTCATTTGGAAACAAGACTCAGGGTGTGTATCCACGATAAGTAAAGTACAATTTTCTTACAAAAATAATTAAGTAAATTTAAACTTTTAATTTTTTTTGGAAAATTTCCAAAAATTTCGTACTTGATGCGATTTATAGTAAGTTTATAAATAATTTATCTCAGAGAACGATTTTTAAGTTAATTAATGGTTTGTCAATTTGGCGAAGGACACCAATTCGTAGTTTGGGTCACGAGTACGAATAAGCTCTGATTCAGTACCGGTTTGTATCCCGGTTTAAATAAAATTAAGATAAATTTTATCCGTATTAGCATAGCACTTGACAAGATCAGATGTTTCTATTGCTAACACTTGGCTATTCGATAACATATCGATAGTAGGTCTATCGGTTTTTAGGGGAAAACAGTTGTAACAGTAACTTGAACATCCGTCGCTCAGAGCGCATCTGAACATTTAGAAGATTCTGTTACAATGGAGCAAGGCCATTATCTGTTTTCTATCCGAAATCTTTGGATTTCTTTATTTAATACACAACTCTTTTAAAAATTAGTTTTTCTTTACAATATTTCAAATCTTAAAGTAAAACATTTTAAATATAATATTCATTGAATGCTAATAAAGCAAGTGTTCTTCTTTTCTAGTATTTCTACATGTTTTAAGAACTACAAACGGAGCTGCAATGGTTTCAATCTTAACTAGAGATCACCTAGTGATCGAATTACGAACACTAACCGATTATTTTAATATGGCTAATAGATATCGCTTAATTAAAGCATAACAGCCGTAATCCTCGTCACAATCTTTAAAATAGCAAACCAATTTAAGCCAAATTGAGCTGAACTGCAAAACAGATCATAAACTTACTTTAAAATCCACTCTTACCCCTTTTTAAATTGCAATATCTTGCTTTCTTTTTGGGCGTTATCAGCGTTGTAGAGCAAACAATGACAAACCTTTGTTTGTATACAAAAGCGCAGACAGTATTTGGTTTTTAATTTATCTTAATTATTTATAAACGTTCAACAGACAGAGTTTTCACAAATTCAGTTATTTATTGTCTGCGGATATCATATTTTCCGGTAGTATTTAAGTAGTTTCACAGTTTAAGCTAATTAAACAAAATTAATATTATTGACTGCTTAACATTTGTTCACTTCATTAGCATGCAGAGATCGCAAACCAAACCGTTTTAATTCACGCGCCAAACGCGACTGACCAACCGACAGGCAAAAACAGTGAAAGCAGCGGCAGCGTCTGCTGTTAAATAACAGAAGAAGCAGCAGCAATTCGCTCTCTCTTGCTCTGTTTGTGTTCCGAGTGCAGCTCTCAATTTCATTTCACCTTTCGACTTGACCTGCGACACCAAAACAAACAAATGGCATTAACATTAACTGCATTTTTTGGATTTTTATTTGTTATTTTTTTTTTAGTACGTAAACAGGTTTCTTGTGTAGAAGAAGCAGCAGCCACCATTTAACAACAACAGCTACAACAAACTAAATTAAACATTAACTTTCTTTCAGAATTTCTTACACTTTTACACTTTTGATGCTTAAGAATTAATTTTTGTATATGTAAGTAGAGTACACAATGCGAAATAAATATAAGAGCTACTACACAGGCAATAATTTCATATATATATATAGAAGTAAATGTGCATGGAAAGCAAAACCAAATCACCCAATTTACTATGTTTTAGTTTCGACAGGCCCACAGGACTGAAGGTAATCCTTCTTAGAGTATTTCTAAATCCACATGACGTATTTCTGGGAATTGCGTCTGTTGAGAGAGAGAAAGAGAGAGAAATGTTTACAAAAATAAAGCAAATGTGTATGAAAAAAGTGACTTACCCGCAGATTCATCTCAATACGATCTATTTCACCTCCCATCAGATCCACAATGTTCTCGCCATGATCAAGCAGAAAACTTTCCAAGTCTTCCACATTACGAAAAGCACGAACGGTCTGAAAATGGGCAAAAGGGATGGATTAGAAGCTGTTACATTTCGGTATTTAACAAAATATCATTACAATTTTAGTTTCTTAAAAGTTAAAACCCTGTTTTTTTTACTTAATTTTGAAGATCAAATACGACCCATACTATGGAGTATAGGGTATGGTGGCCATTGCTCGGAAAAACCTCAGTGCTGAACATAGCTCTCAAAAAACTGTTAACACTTTTTTTAATGCGACCAGCCTCAGTGAAAAACAGAAACAAACGCAGCACAAGCGGTCTCTCACCGAGCGGAAAACTTTTTCTCCCACCTCATGTGTTTTCTGTTACATGTTTTCGGTTGAGCAAAACAAACGAGTCGGTCATCCGACAGCCTGTTTTGAGCGAGCGGTTACTAAACAACTGTCTGCAAATGAGCAGAACACAATAAGTGTTTTTTTGTTTTGTGCGTTTGGTAGGCTGTTTGTATGTGTGACGCTCGGTCTACAAAGCAAACACACGAGCGCAACACACAACCACATATACATACGCAAAGAACACTTCGAAAGTATGCTCTCGGCAAAAGTGTCAGTGAAAGGCAGGGAGAGAAACAGGAACGAAAAATGCGGTCTTTGCTCTGAGCCCAACAGAATTAAATTGAATTACAGACTGAAAAAGACTCGCAAATGTTCAAATAAACTGGTTAAAAACGACGCTTCAATAAGAATCGCGCCTAGGGTACCATTTTCTCCCGATATAAGTATCATTTAGTGTGCATTTATGACGGATGTTTCGAAAAAGACTCGAATGTTATGAAAAATTTCATAAAATGTTTGCTGGGCTTGTAAGTTTTTTTGTGGTTGTTGTTGGTTCAGAATTTTGTTTTATTTGTGTTGGTGATTGCGCGAGCATTAGGTGCTTTTGGCCATCCCTGCTATAGACAGTAAATTCAGTACCCTTAGCTTATCTATGAACTTCAAAAAAATAAAGCATTCATATTGTCTAAAAAGATGCTGCCAAAATACGTTTTCTGGGAAAGTGGACTTAAACGGTTTGGAGATTAGTTTGGAATATCTTTTGAATACCCTAACATGTAAAAAATTAGTAAAACAAACGTAATGATCTGCTGCACAGAAAAGTCGAAGAAAGCTGCAACTATCCAGACAAGATTTTATAGATTTTTCAGTCAGCAAAAGGAGGAGCGGCTATTTTCAAGCAGATTTTGCTTAAAATGAAATATCAGTGTTGACGATAACAACACCATATCCCATTTAGCGCTACTACGACGAGCATTTGTCAACTTGTACGAACGAGTTCTGAATACCCCATCTATTTAGAAAAGAAAGTTTTGGAGCATAAAGACTTGATGCCATCAAGAAGCTTGTTGGAACTCGATCAGCGGCGAGCTTGTTCTATTAATACTCGTGCGAAGCAAAGAGCTTGCTCGTTATGTGCTCATTTCGAGTTCAAGGCTGCGAGCACAAGCAAGCCTAGTGAATGCAGGTCTTGTTGCAGGTCTTTGATATGTATGTATACTACCAGATGCACCCCGTGCGTTGCTACGCCCCCTTTAGATCTTCTTTTTACCCATCTAAAGATGCCATCTATCAAACCTTCATGATAATCCATCTCAATTTAAGATGTTGCATAATTTTTTTGGCCGTTAGCTCTTTTCCTCCGAAGTCGAAAACAGTTTGATGAGCTCATTGTGTTCGTGTAACATCTTCGACGATATACTTTATCATGTGAATCTCCCAGAAAGTTGGTTTGCGACATTTCGGTGTCGCGTTGCATTTTGAGTACGCCGTTCCATGTTACCATGACCTCTTTTTGGCATCGTAACAATATATCAAACTGTAAATGATCATCATTTTGTATAAATCGCACATAAAGTTTTCACTAATCAACTTATTTACCTTCGAAATTACCACAATAAAGAAAGCAAACGAACGAAAAAGATGCAATTGAATCAGAAAGAACATATGCTGAGCTGTCAAATGGAATGACCGCCTACTGCACCACGTGTAAAACTGTAATTGAATTGAACTGAAAAACGAAATGTGCGCCTACATCGCCACCTGTTTAGAATTTTCCGACTTACTTTTTTTAACCTTTGCGAAGCAATTAGGAACCAACCCACAGAAGAATGAATCAAATTTGGAGGAAGTGCTGTGCTTAGAAGAAGATGGAGGATGCTTAGTTAAACTCTCGGAGTGTTGTAACAATGTGAACTCCTCAGGATTAAAAGGGTTAAAAACGTGAGTTCTCAATCATTGTAACTTAACCGAAGTCTTTTCATATCCATATACAGGTCTTAGATCTATCACTCTACACCTGAGTCCAAAGAAACATTCAAAAAGGGGGACTTAGAAGAAAGAATAGTCTCTCAAAGGAGGCAGAGAAATTCATACACAGTAAATGATTATAGATTTAGGCATAGCTTAAGGATTCCAGCTATAAATGAAGCACTAATGAAGTGGAGTCTGTGGATTAAAGTAAGCTTCCAGCTTGTCTAACTCTTGACACTTCACTCACCGTCAATAGCTTGGCCAGATCTTGTTTATCCACATACGAACGCGTCAGCTCTCTGCCATCAAAATCCAACTCCGCCTGTAGAGAAAAAAAAACACATTATTAAAAAAACGACTCACTTCCCTTGACCCCATCTCTCCCTACCTTATAGCGCACGCGAGCATTGCCTATATCAATACCCTTAACATCATAGATGGCTCTTATCATCACATCAGCCTCTAAGGCAGCATTAATCTTCTCCAGACGGTTGGTAGAAATTGAAACACCCACCAAGGCGTTGGCATTGGTATAAATAATAAAAGAAGCCACTGCTCCTAGCAGAGCACCAATAACCAACGATCCAGCTGCATCGAACAGAGGAGATCCAGTATAACTGCTTAGACCCATGCAGGCAGCGGCCACCATAACACCGGTGACAGCAGCAGCATCCTCACATAGCACCACATTCACGCAGGGATCTTTGCCGGAGATTACTGTGGAAACAATAATCGTTAGTTGGTTAAATTTAATTTATTCCTGTGGCTCACCATAATCCTTAAAGGTCATGTTATTCTCACGAGCCGCCCGCTTCAGCTCATTGATGGCCACCATCAGAGTGGCACCCTCCGAGACCAGCGAACCCATCAATATGCAATAGACCCAAAACAGATCCGTAATGGGCTGTGGATGCAAAATGCCCTCAATACCATGATAAATGGACAGTCCACAGCCCACGCAAAAGATGCCCACACCCGAGATGAGTGAAGAGACATAACGCATGTTCATATAACCATAAGGATGATCCATATCGGGACTCTGTGATGACTTATAGATGCCAAAGGCCAGAATCAGTTGATTAATTAGATCGGCCAAAGAGTGTATAACCTCGGCGAACATGCTGTGTGAGCCGCTGTACAACCAACCGCCCGCCTTGAAGAGCAAATTGGCTGCATTGCTGAGAGAGAGGAAGGTGAAGCAGATTAAGCATGAAACTGTAGCAAACACTGGGCTTACATGGCAATGGCGGTGGCCACCACCTGACCAGACTTTTCCGAATCACTGCGGTTTTCTATCAGCACCTTGGTGCGCGAACCCATCTCTCGGCGATAGTCCCTTAGGCGTCGCTTCACCGTAAACAGATCTGTAGAGTCATAGACTTTAGCATAGTCACATTATGCAGCAGTTGGACAGGGTAACACACAGGCGGCTTAAAAGGAACTCAACTTACTTTGTTGATATTGCTTGCGCTCCACCTCACGCTTGAGACGCTCTCGTAAAAGATTCTCCCTGGAGCCCCAGACGGCCAGAGCCTTGGCCTCCACATCGCGACGCCAATAGACGGTCATAGGCGGTTCCTGTTCATAGGGAGATCTACGCTTAATTTTGGGCAGAGAATCCAAATCTGCAGCGGTAAGCATAAAGTCGGTAATGGCCCTCGAAGGTGTGACAAAGTTACGCTCCAAGGAGGCACGATAATCGAAGCGTGGGCGCTTGACGGGAATCTCGGTGACAGTAGCAGCTGCCAATGTTACATTGGGAGACTCTTTTAAGGGCGGCACAGATGTAGGGGGAGGTGACAAAGGCTTGGCCGGAGCTGGGGGTGTAGAAGGTGGCGTTGCGGCTGCCTGCTCTTTTAATTTAGTCACTGCCGTCAAATCGGACTTTTCAAACACAATCTCATTGATCTTCGAGTCCTCAATGGTGGTGCTTATGGTCAAAATTCCCTTGCTAGTCTTCACTTCAAAGTTTTTGGTGGTCACTTCTTTTTGGTTGGGGGCATCTGCTTCACCAGCTAAGGCTTTGGTCTCCAACTCCGCCTTCTGCTTAGGATCACTGGAGGATCCGCCGCTACCTGCATTACAACGCAACTGTATAAACAGGCCTGGACGCAGCTTGGACTGTAGCTTAAGTGGGTTATATTCCGTGTCAGCGTGTCGCATCCAACCTGCTCCAGCTCCATTGCTAGCATCATGTCGCCTGCTCAGTTGTCTGGCTGCCCTCTGGAAATGCTGTTGTCGCAATATGTGGATGCCTCTTACTAGCATCCCTAAGCTGCCCGAATCCTCGCAGCAAAGTGCTCTGAAAACATGTGTATATGTGTAGGTAAGTTGCTGGGTTCAAGGCCAAAGCCAGAGAACTTACACGATGTTGTTGTTTTTCCGCTTCGCTCAGTTGTTGTGACTCTCTATTGTTTTTGTTGGTACGCGGGCCTACGTCATAAGTCCCGTTGCAACAAAAAACAAAGTAGCCTTAAAATTGCAACTTCTGGTAGCTCTTGATAGCCTGGTAGATGTCCTGGGGCCTGTTGCTAACTATAGTAAGCTTACAATTTTGTTTGAAAAGGGATTTAGCCTCTGAATTGAATAAAGTTAAGTTACTAAAAATTTAACGCCGGTTGAGGGCTTAGCAGTCTGACCGTTGGGTAGAAGCAGAAAAATCCCCAAAAACACTGCCAGAGTAACAATATCGCCAGAGCAGAATTGGTAATAACAAAGATGTAGCAAATTTAACGGTTTTTATTCTGTCTTTCTACATCTTCTAAATTATAATTATAATATTTAATTTAGTTAAGAGCCTCTATAATCCCATCCAACTGTGGCGTGCTTAAAAAATCATACACGCTCCCATCTCTAGTCACAGACACAACTCACCATCTGCGGTCACACTGGAGAGTTTAGTTCGTAGCGAGTGCGTCGTTTTCCAACACTATGGGTAGCGAACAACAACAATAATTTTCAGTGTTTGTTTAGTTCGTATTCGAAGCGAGAGAGAGTCAGAGTCACACGCATAAAGAAAAAACACATCGAAAATATTTACAAAATAAAAACCCACAAACAAAATGGCCACGCGCGCTTGATAATATAACAACAAAGAATCACATTAGTATGCAAATATGTTATATTTTTAATTGAAATTCAACTAAAACTTGGTCCTGCTGTTGTTGTTGCTGTTGTAAGCCTGTGTGCGCGAGTTTGCCTGCATGAAAGTGTGTGTGTGTGTGTGTGTAAAAATTGTTCTAAAAACAAAACAAGGTGCGAGTGCGGTGCCACATGATTTTTATACATATTTTTTGTTGTTGGAAAATGTTTTGTTGTTGTTGCCGCCACCGCTTTTGGGACTAGGGAGAAAAACGCAGTGCAAAGGTTTTTAGGGGTTGCGCCGGCTTGTTGCGCCAAAAACAACAACACAAACAAAACTGTAAAGTAAAGGAAATTAATTCTCTTATCGCCTGACAATTTCTCAATTTAGCAACTCGATGAGGTGAGGGGTGGGCGTAGTAGTGCAAGTGGGCGGGGAGAACTCACCCACACAGTGGCGCAATAGCTTATCACTCGCACTCGCTACTTTACAACAACAACAACAATTTGTCATGCAACAGAATAAACAACACTCTGCTACAAAAGTGTGAAACGAACTTGATTTGTAGAAAAATATACAAATAATAATTACAAATAAAAATTAACTACTTAAACTAATATAAATAACATTTTTATTTTATATAATTTTTATGTTGCTCAGTGTAACCATCAACGGTCGTTTATTTGTTGTGTCTGGTTTTAAATTTGTCCTCCTCCCTCTCTCTCTTTTTCCCTTCTCTACGTGCCTTGCAGTGTATCTTCTATTGTGCCAACGAAAATGATGATTTTGTGTGCCTAAACATTTTCGGAAACGAGATAGTCGGATCGGTTTTTCATTTCACACTCCTCAAATGTCTTTGCATTACTAAACAAAACCAAACCAAAACGTGTGTCGTCCCCCCATCACACACAAATCATGGCCCGCGAGCCATATACTAATACAAAGCAATCAAAAATCGAACCACAATTGTGCCAAATTACCGCAAAATGTGCAAATAATAACAATTATAATGCAGCAGCCAGAGGTGTTCGATGGAGCAAATATGTGATATGCTTTCTATTATTGTGCTTTGGCATTTCCAATAGTTGGCAGTATAAAAATGGTAAGTTTTTCAATTGATTGCTTAAAATTAGTTATTAATGTATAGTTTTTTTTTTGCTTTTGTCAAGAAACAAACCATTAAAATATCTCCCTGTATTACCACAATATTTTTTTAGAACATTTCTCGAATACTTTCTCACTTGGCCAATACACATTTTGATATCCGGGCTCTAAATCAAACTACTAATTCGTGCACAAGGCGGGAAACTGGTCTTGAACCAAATCCCTTAGAAACGGTTCGGGTTCGGTTCAGTGTTTTTGGGTTTCTCGAATCACATATTAAACCGAACTTTTTAACTTATGACCTTCAGAACCTGAACCCGAACCGAACCTCATCTGTTTAGAAAAGGATTCGGTGCAAAAAATTACTTAAGTCCCATTTATAAAAACTTATATCATTTTCTCTGCATTCTTTAGCCAAAATGAGGGTTTCCGGACGGAAAAATTTTACACTTCCACCATTTAACCGCAAAAAACTGTCAGGCATAATTTTTAAGTTAGAGCCTCGTGACTTAATATATATCAATATGCCGCCATAACCACGATTCTCAACGAATCTTTATAAAAAGGCAAGTTGGTTGGGTTCCGTTCCTTTGGCACAAAAGGGATGCCTTTGCTGCTCAGGAAACTTTGTCAGGCCAGAAAACATAATTATTGTCGAAATGATTTTCCCTTAAAAACGGAATCAAATCCTTCTTTAAACTCTCGTTTATGTACACGCAAATAGCAGGTTTTGACGATACATTCTTTAGCTGTCAAATTCTCCATATAAAAAAATTACTTAAAGAAATTTTTCCTTGCCTTATTTTGTTGTTTGAAACTCAGAAACAAAGCAATACACAAAAGTATTTTGAAAATTGTCACCAGAGCTGGCTCGGTTGTTGTGGGTGGTGTGCATTCTGCGGTCGAAACGTGTTCTTTTGGGCCTCCTTCACGCGAAAAAGGAATATCTTGTAAATTTCTTGAAGGAAAATTCGAACGTTCTCCGTACTCACCTGAATTTTCTGAAAATTGGGGAATATTTGCTTAACGATCTAAGATGTTATGAACCAGAAACTTATGTTTTAGCAAGACTCGGAACCAGTTCTTGAACCGAACAGATTTTTAGTGGTTTGCAGCGTTGCTTTTCAATACCATGAGGCGTACTGAAATTCGACTGAAAATAAATCGATTTAGTTCATTTAACAGACAATTTTAATGGCTTAAAGCTGGATCTGTACATCCATTTTAGTTCTCCTCTGTTCTCGTTACACTTGATGCGAACTGTTTCTGAACCGAACAGTACCAAACCTTATCCGAACCACTAATTCCAGCTGATAAACCGAACCGCGAAACGAACCGGCGTCGCTTCGAAACTGCTCAGTACAGATGTAATTCGGGCCCCTATTTCAATCATAATTTTGCGATTTTTTTTTACAAAATGGCGGCCATCGAAAAATGAAAAATTGTTTTTGGGATATTTTTTTTGTAGTTTAGTGCCAAAAAAATAGTAAAAAAATGTTTAAAATTATGATTGAAATAGGGGCCATAATGGAGACAATTCTTCGTCGATTGCACTTTGTTTCATCAAAATCGGCTCAGAACTACGGTCGCAATAAGTGCCGCCAGCTCGAAAAACGTGGTTTCGAGATAAACGCGTCTAAAGTTTGCAGCTGCTAGGCAAATCGGATCACTTTGCGTCATTAAGTATTTCGAATTTCAAAAATCTTTTTAGGACGATATTCTCAAATATCCAAGCTAAAACAATATGCAAAAAAATAAATCGAAAAAAATTTTTGCCAAGCAGCAATATGCCCTTAAGGGCGACCCTAGAACCGAAATGAGTTTTTGGCATTTTTTTTAACTTGCCTTAAGTTGTAAAGTCATTCATGAAAATATCGGGTCGCTATACTTAGGGACGGGCTTAAAGGGTTGAGATTTGACAGAATTTCGGCCTATCCAAGAACAAAAATTGGGTTTTTTTTTAGAATTTTTCGGGATGCCTTACCCTAAAAGTTGACATTTTCTGCGAAATCGAAAACTGGCCCTCAGTAAATATATAATAAATTAAAAGTAAACCACTGAACCGTACCGAAATCTCGCTTCAATTAGTTTTGAAAACCATGTTCTAATATCTAATCCCTAAATTCTAATATCATCCCTTTTAAAGATACTTCCCATCCAGTCCATCTTTATTAGCTAAGCCTAGACCATAAAGTATGTATATATATTCTCTTGATTGTAGCGACAAGTCGATCTAGCCTTATCTGCCTATATATCGAACTAGTTTTTCAGTTTTAAAATTACGTTTCTACTTTAAGCTGTGTTTATGTTCGAATCAGTGAGAATATTGCTTAAAATTTCCAGACCTCGGGGTCACCAATTTTACTTATTTGGATTAAATTGTGTAATACATAAGTGGAACCACTCATTCCCTCCTTCCGAAATGTATTTGAATTCTTGGAATATAGTTTGTAGGACGTCGGGGTCACCAAGCTAAAGCTATGGCCCTCATTATCAGCCATGGTCCCATTTTCAAATTGGCAAAAGTTTTGCTATTTGAAACCGGGTTTTCTATCAAATTTGGTCTCCAAATCGTAAAACTTTTGTGGAAGTGAAAATGGGAGCCGGGCTGAATAGTATATTTTAAAATATGATTCATTTAACCAAAAAAAACCAAAATTGATAAATCGCATCCGAATCGATTGTTAAAATTGGGTGATTTGTATCGACTTAAACACTAAAATATGAAAAATCAATTTGGTTATTGTATCTTTTAATTGTTTTACCTTACCCTTAGAACCCTTTTGGGTAAATTAAACTCATTGTGAAAAGGAAATCGATATTTATTTGATAGCAATTCGATTAATTCCCATTTTCAATAAGGGGGAAGTTCATTAACACACACACACAAAGAAACACAGAGAGAACAGTAGTAAAGGGACTAACGGTACATCGGTCTCTCATTCGCTTTCTCCCTCCCGCCCCTTTCACTTAAACTCAAACTCAAAGGCATTTGTTTGTTTTTTGTGGTTTCAGCTGCACTTTTATGCTTCCCCCGCACCATCTATCCGCTGCTGCTGCTGCCGCTGCTCTCCCTTTCTCCTCCTTGTCAAAGAGACCCTTTGGCTGACAATTTCGCTGCGATGCTTTTATGAATAAAGCACACGAACAACGGCAACAACAACAGCAACAACAACTACTTATTTAGACTGTAGTACGCACTCAACTTGATTGCACTGCGCATAATTTAACTGCCCGCCCCCCTTCCTCTCCGGCCTTAGATGCGACGCTAATGAGCTGAAAAACGAAAGAGGCACAGTAATAATTTAGAAGTTATAATATTATGCAGTGTCCTGGTAATTGCACAGGACGCGCGCGGCACTTATTCAAAATGCACAAAGCACAAATTTCATAAAGTCTTTGACCAGGCCACAGTTGATAATAAGCCATGCACAAAGGCGGAACTTGGTCAAGTTAATATGGAAAATGGACAAAGGCTTGGCGACTTGTTAAGCTCTAAAGTGGACTCTGGGGTAGTGGATGGAGTGTTTGGCAAAAAGATAAGCCTGGGGCCTGGATAGTGCTCCAGTCTGCACTGAGGCGCCCACAAAGCAAGTGGCCAAAGAAAAAATTCCAACCGAAAACTTCAATTTGTGGACACAAAGCAGCAGAGCGAGCAGGGAACGAAAGCGGGCGAACTTCCTCCCGAAAAAAGCGCATCAAAAAATGTACACAAACGCACCGAAAAAAATACTCCTCTTTCTGTGCGAGTGTGCTACTCCTGCTGCTTACTTTACTTTCTTTAACACTTTGACGCGCGCACAAAGTGTTTTTTGCCTGCCCCTCCCTGCCTTTAAGCCTTGTCCTTTTTTGCAGCAGCTGAAGCTACTGACATTTCTGTCATCCCGTGTGTGTGTGGGTGTAGGGGCGGGCGTCCTTCTCTTTTTTTTTTTTTGCCAGCGCTTTGCGCTATTTGCTTTAGCTTCTATTTACTACGGCCGTAGTATACGTACGTACGTCAGTTTAGTAGTAAAAGCCGCACTTCAAAGGCGCTTTTTGACGCCATCTCTACAGCGTTACGCCCCGCCCGCCCTTAGGGGATTTTCCACGTTTCGCTGTTGTTGACATTGATTTTGATTTCATTTAGCTGTGTGAGCCAGTTCTCTACATACGGTGCATTGACATTGGATGTTAAGCAACACTGAAATTTAAGCAGCAAAAATTTCAAATAGAGGTAGTCCAAAAGCCAAAACACTTTGTTAAACCAAACAAGATTAAGTGATTATAGAGAACATATAAGTAGGATGGAACTACATAAACTATATCTCTGGACTTTGAAAGAATATTAAAAACCGAGAATAAAGTCGGTCAAACCGGACTAAAATATGCTCTGTACTTTCCAAAGTTTGCGTTAAGGTGTGTGAAGTGCTGCCCTTCGCCGGTGCTGCCTAGTATAATTGTTCGATTTCCTTATAACTCGACTATCGTTCAACCAAACTTTACCAATACTTTGGCAGATCGAAAAATAGTCCTAATTACTAAAAATGTCCAGAGCGTTCGAACCTTCCATCTATAACATTGTAGGAGATATGGCATTTTCTCCAAATTACGGGGGCGGGAAGGGGCGTGGCAAAAATTAAAAATAAACTTGACCTGCTTGCAAGTACATATAAGAAGTTTTTGTAACATACATGTCATACCTCTATCGTTTACCATCTCTGAGATCTGTTTTTTTCATACGGACAAATGGACGGACAGACGAACAGAAGGACGGACGGAGTCGAACCGCTCTCTGGGATTTTTAACTCTGAACCGGAGCACATTTCTCTTAACTGTCCGAAGTCTAGTAAACTAAGATGGGTTCCGTACAAAGAAATATTTTTAACTTCTTAAGGTTCGTATGCAGCACTCCGGAATTATGATTTTGTCACAATACTTTACATGAATGGAAACACTTTCAAGTAGCTCATGAGCAGCAAAGCGAGGCAAAGTGTTTCTATTTATATAAAGTATTGTGACGAAATCAAAATTCCGGAGTGCTGGATACGAACCTTTAGCTATAATATTTTGTAATATTCCCAATGTAAAAGTACTTCGAGGAGCATTTTGTGATTTTAAATACTGTTTCCTGCCCTCTCAGAGCTTTACAAGCGAAATTAACTACATGAGCAGAATGTTGTAATTTGAAAACCAATGTTCTTCAAATGCGGAAGCAAAATTTACCTCAACCCAGATTTGAATCTGAACCTAGGTTCACCGACCTCCCGATTTCTAGAAGGTTTGCAGCCCTGATTATAAGGTTCTTTAAGTTGAACACACAGAGTCTTGATTTTACTAAGTACAAGCCCCAAATATGTCGAATGACTATATCTTATATCTCCCATAGAAACGATTGGTCGGAAAACTAGTTTTAGTGAGAATAACTTTTTTGTTTTCAGTGGAAGCGCGTCCTAACTTTGTATTTTTTAGTTTACTATCCTTTTCCATGATTTCACAAAGTTTGGTCGAAATCGGACATCTGTTTAGTATAGCTGTCATAGAAAGGTATAGTCTGAATAGTAGTCTTAGTTCGAAAAACTTTTTTGTTTTCAATGGAATCGTCCTTATCAGTGACATATAAGTAATTAGTATACTTTTACACAATTCTACAAAGTTTTGTGAACATCGGATAACTATAGCATATATGTAGCTGTAGTACGAATGATCGTTCGAAAAAGAAGTTCTAGTGAGAAAAACTGTTTTATTTTAAACACGGATGCAAACCGGTTCTGAACCGAACCGCTTTTTCCAGCTTGTGAACCGAACCGCGAACCGAACCGGCTTCCTTTCAGAAATTCTGAACCGAACCGAAAACCACACAGAAAAATGGTTCGGTTCGGTTCGGTTCAGTCCTCTGATGAGTTTTAAAACGTGGATCGCTTCTCTCTAGCCAATGATACTTACTAATTTCGTTTTCCTAAGCTAATTTTAATCCGACCCTCTACAAAAAGGATCACTGATAGGCCGAATTGATCCTCAGGAGATTTTGCACTTTTTTTTTACTACTTGTACGTCCTGTAAGTCTACCGCATTTGCCCGCCGATCTCCTAATTTACCTGCATTCTTCTCATAAAAGTTGATAATTGAATTTTCGTCCCCTACTGGACAATATTTCCAATTTGTTACTCAGCTGAGCGCTCAGGTGTAATAGAACCGGCTCAAATTGAACTGACCGCACAGCAGAACGCTCAATGAACCATTGGTTTTGCAACTGAGTCAGCTAAACTTCTCAGACATGTGTAAATGCTGAACTAAGTTGCTCAGCTGAGTTTTTTGACACTCAGGTCTGAAAAACTGCTGAGCTGAGCGATCAGGTCGTGTAAATTGAGCTTTAGTTAGAAAAACTTGTATGTTTTTTTTCGGCCGAGCGGAAGTTAACTTTCCCCTAAGGGCCAAAGCCGAGCCTCTCTCAAGAGAAAGGGACCTACAGTTTAACGCCGAATCCGAACGGCAGTTTGAGAAGCTTTTCATGGCTAATTACTGCAATGCTGGCGCCAACAGCAAAGAGGTGTGTCCGGGTGTAAAGTTTATTTAAAGAAAAAATCTTTTCATTAGATCTTCCGAGGCGAGATCGAACCCACGACCTCATGCACAGCTGTCGCGCACACTAGCTGCTGACCCACCCGGCCACTATTTTAATGTTAGCGCTCCTAAAGTCGGCGATTTTTACTGTGATATGTTTTAAAAGTATTTGCAATATCTGGTTTAAGTCGAAAGACTATCAGCCATGCTCCCATTTTCGAATTCGCAAAAGTTTTGCGACTTCGAGAGCAAATTTGGTCGGAAAACCGGTTTTAAAATCGCAAAACTTTAACGAATGTGAAAATGGGAGCATGCCTGCTATAAGATCGATCGGTCGGAAAATGCATCTAAGTAAAATAACCTTTTTGCTTTCAATGTTACCGTTCTTTCACTTGCAAGGGTATTAAAATATCGGCACATACGAAGTTAGTTTAGCCTTCTCGTTATTTCATTGCATGTTTTTCCGTCTGAAATAGGCAAACAAATGAAGGACTTGCCTTGCAATACATACGTTGAAACAAGGCAGCAAATACCTGAAAATCTAAGTAAGAATTGGTTCGAATCTACAAACCTGTGGATAAGCTTAAATGTTGATTCGCGGAGCAGGTTTTTAAAGCATCAAACTCACGGTTTTAGCTCGAACCATGGTTCATAGACGATAAGTTGAAGCCAAACACCTTCTACGTAAGACTACATGGATACATTTTTATAGGGAGGCAAAGCGGTTTTAAACCGAAGCGAACCATAACGTAACCGTACCGCAAATCAAACCGATGTCCTTCTGGAAACACTGAGCCGAACCAAAAACCCAATAATAAAACGGTTAGTTTCGGTTCATCTCATCAACCAGCTTTAAGACGTACAGTGCGCCTAAATTAAGACAAATTTATTTTTAAATTTCCGGTCGAAATAGCAAGTGCCATTTAAGACAACTTTGCTTAATCAAGCATCATATACTATAATCGGGCCTGTTCCGAACTCCGATTCGTTTTTCGTGTAAACGTTGCTTTTTCTAATTTAAAGTCCACAGTTTTATATGAAAAGTAAGAAGAATGTTTGTGGTTACTAGATCAGTTCGTCTCTTTTTGACGAAATTAATCCACTTGGCATTGATCAATCGGTTTCAGCTTTTTAAGCAATTCCGATTTTCCTCGAACTTGACCTTGTAACCGTTGATATGCTTGTCAGCTTCCATATAACATTGTAAAGTTGAAACTCTAAATGCAAACGATTACACAAAACCCGACTCGGAATTCGGAACAGGACTGAATTTTTTTCTTGGGGTAATTTATGTCTGATATTTCAAGTCTTACAGAAGATATTATGGGGAAGTTTTTGGAACAAAAAGATTTTTCAAGAAATATAGCTGTAACTCGGGTTCAAGTGCGAGAGGTCAGAAATTTATAAGGTTCGATTCGTGTTCGGCATTGTAGAGGTTTGTAGACTTACCTTGAATCAGATTAAAATTTTGTATGGCGTCTTTTAATAAAAATGGATGTAGATTGTTGAAAATAGCCTTAAAATGTATAGAAAACAGGTCTTCAAATCAGACTCAAATTAAGTATGGAAAAGAAATGAAACTTATCGAAAGGAGCGCGTTTTGTTTGCTTCGGATCGGAAAATAAGAATAATACCAGAGAAAGACAAAGTTTAAGTTAACTGCGGTTCTTGTTTCCGCTCGCTACTGAATTCTCAGTCCGGAAAACATTTATACGCCAAAATAAAACCATAAAAGTCCTAAAAAATGTTTATTTAATGAGTTACCAACTATTACAGTTAATAACAAATATCTTCTTTAAAAGTGTCCACTGAAAAGTAAATTGATTTAGGCTTTAAATTGTCATGGCAAATAGACGAAATACGCAAGCGTATGGCAAACACAATTTTGCTTTAACTAAGCTAATCATTGCTGTGGCACAATCGTCGACCAAAAACCGAATGGCAAACCCACAGCAACATGGTGGGTATCACTTTACAATTTAAACAATAATGTTGTTGCACTAAGTGTGCGTGTGCGTGTGAGTGTGTGTATATTTGCAGAAGCAGCAGCAAACCGCATGCAATTTGGTTTTCAGCATCCCAATGCCACCTTCTCTGATTTGTGTGTGGGTGGGGGTAAGGGCATTTCACTGACCTGTGTGTGTGTAATCGGTTTAGGAATTGCCAGCAAATTGGCTGCCATTTACAGTTTGCGTACACAGAGCGCGGTTTCCGTATGCAAATATCCAGCCACAGCACAACTCCAATTCCAAGGAGGTAGATTGACAGCTCCTCTCTGGGGGCTTATCACTTATCGTAATCTTGTTATTACGTGTGTTTCACAAATGTTAATTGCCATTAAGGCAGCAGATGCCTTTTGCTTTACCTTTTACTTTAAGCTTCGTTAACAAGAATATCGGATTACAGCCTTTTTGGACTTAAGGCAGTTGCCTGGTTCCTCTTATATTTGTGTGAATAAAAGTCAAGCGCCTTCCTCTTCTTCAGTTCTATCGACTATTAGTCGCACATTCATGAATTGTATATAACCAATGATCCAGAAATAGACTTCTAATACTAAAGAAGCCAAATTAAAGTAAAAAAGTTTGTGCTATCAAACATAATCTTACCCAAAACCACGAGAAAAACCATTGCCAATAACCACTGACCAAAAGCTACTACCAAGGCGGCCACAACGACAAAATATAGAACTATGACCAAACCAGCCTTGCCTAACCAAAGGGCTATCAACAATAGATTACTCTGCAAATCATTGGATTAACTTAAACCCAGGCAACAGTTTTACTTACAATTAATACGCCCACAATCAGACCTATATCTACGAGCAGATCCATGAATAATATCAGTAAGGCTACAATTGGATTCTTTAAGAAATCCTTACAATACAATTCGTGCATATAATCCTCACTAGTCTGACCCACGGAAATGGTATTGTTTGGTATAGTCTCAGGTTCTGCAAAATCATAAACTCCTCTGCAAACTAATAAAGAGTAAGAAATTGTGTTATATACAATCTTATGTTTATGTTACCCAAAGGTAGTGGAATGTAAAAGAGCACCAGATGAAATATAAAACGCAAGACATCAACTATCACATAGCTTATGCCTATTATGAGTAGACCCTTCCGGATGGAGAAGTACCAGCAACACAATTCCCAAGCCATTTAAAATTTATTTAATACCTGACAGGCCTAGAAAAGCCTGCCGCCTGCCTAACCAACTTCCTGTGTTTGTCAACACAAACTATACAAAACTATAATTTACCCAATGCAGATTTGCCAATTTAAAGATCCAAAAACATGTCAGCAAGTAATTAAATTTCTATACGAATTTGCATATTTATAGGGGCGCTGGCAACACTGTTACTGCTCTATACATGTGTATGTGTGTGTGTGTGTGTTTTGGGCCACTTAACATAGCCGTTGGCGTTGGCCAACTAACGAACTGGACGGTAAGGAAAATAGCAACAGCAAGGAACGCGTTTTAGAGATGAGCAGTTTAGTCACAGTTTTGGTACAATACGGTGACTGATAGTCACCAAAATTCTTTTGTTGCTTTGAAAATAATGATAAAATACGACATATCCAAAAGTCAATCTCCCGAACTAATTCCATGGTAGATTGGTTTGTAATAAACACCGAGTACATTTAAAAGTTTATAATAC